>JAPZVO010001240.1:0-20000 GCA_029962745.1 Echinometra lucunter | reverse complement strand
ATATTGCAATTACGACAAAATAGTTATTAGAGTACAAAATCATAATATGTCTCCTTAAAAGTACATACAAATCGGCATATAATGTATGCACCAAATCACATAATTTCATAATGAAAAATAAAAAAGCTTCACACCATGGGCATGGTGAAAGGGTACTTCCTTATAATTTCAAAAATATGTTTAAAATTCATAGGCCTCAACAAAACTCATATTTTATGGAAGTATCATACATGAATTTACCTTGTTACGTTTCATCACAGGCTGAATTCACTATAGATGAACAGTACTATTAAGTTAGATTAAAGTGCTGTATCCCCGCACTTACACAATTAAAAAAAAGAGAATCGAGTGCTGCATGCCAATAATTGACATATTTCGCAAATTTTTATTCAATTATGTCAATAATAATAATAATGATCCGGGGAAAATAGATTGCCATACAGATTTTACATATTTTTCAAATTAATTAGATTATAACAAAGATAATCGGAGGGTGTAATATATATGGAAGAGTGGGCAATATCATGGTAGGAAAACAATTGACCAGGGAAGAGAGAATATTAGATATAAAAAAAAAATCGTATAATACCACAAAACAAGGTATATATATTCCCTGAGACATAATTACGATTCAGATATTTTTCATCTCATTAATGGTACTATAAGAAGAATAAAAAGAGTATCATAACGCCTTCGTCCTCAACATAACAGTAATAATATGATTTATAAAAAAAAAAGTTAATTGTCACTTAACATAAACGAAAGGAAAAGAAAATATGTAAATATGTAAATATATATATATAAATATATATTTATATATATTTATATATCTATGTATATATATATATATATATATATATATATATATATATGTATATATATATATATATATATATATTTAAACCAGATCAACTCATCGTAAGGGTAATCCCATGGAAAAAATAAGATAGGACAATGCCTAAAGTAACCAACTTGCTCTACGCAATAATAGGGAGTGGATTATTTCAACACTTGGGATTCGGGGACAGACATGTAGCCGGTATCAGTCCACTGGGGTTCATTCCTAAGATTATAGATTCCTTAGTACGTTTTCAAGGCAAGCCGACTCAGTGTGTGACACACGTGTTTGATTTGCTTTCTTACACATATGAAGTGCAACAACTTTTTAAAGGTTGCTTTATTTTCTTCGGAGATGTGTCCTCTTGATCCTACTTCTACACACCTACAGTTGTATCCATGATGTCTAAGATCGTTAACCAAGGGTGTATATTTGTTAACCTTATATCTACGGCTATTCTCATATAAGTCTCAAAAGGGACAGTCAGTTCGAATATGTATATTTCCTTTTCACTAGGACGTAGAGAACCATGTCAGGACGGTCGGATGTCGGTACAATGTTAACTCCTACTTTGCACTTATTTGACGCTTCGAGACCTAGTAATCATGGTAATAGACCAATTTCACGTCCGGTTTATGTATTTCGCCCTCTATCGGCGACGCCATTGCTGCGGTGGGCAAGCGCGCTGACCGCGATTGGCTCCGTGTACAAAATGAATGTAAGATATGAGATATGCCCCGATATTGTTCCATTTACTTTATTCTAGATCAATAAAATAAAGCATGTATTCATGGGTAGATGAGGTAAGACAATGGTCCTATCTGACGGATGAAGGTATAATGTATTTTTGTACTTTCGAGGTTTTTCAACTTACTTTTGTCAGGAAAAGTTCGATTGCAGCAATCGAGCCGTAGTAAACGGGAGCCCTAAATCTTACCCTGTTTACAAAGTCATGTTTTCACTCATTAAATTTTACGCCAAAGTACATAATGATAATGTTTCTTGACTTCAAAGTCCTTTCTGTTGATGTTTTTACCCACTGGCGACGAATTCCTTCACATTGCTTACGGAAACCTGTATAGGGAGTACGGCTTCGCACACAAACAGGCTTCATGAGTCAAAAGCGAGTGAATTTTGCACTTAGTTAGCTTCCAATTTTTAAACTTTCTCTAATTCTTGTGGCATTTGAGCACGCACAGCTGCGACCTGAACTTCCCTGATAATTTCTCATTGCAAATATTAAAATAAATCTGCATATACTGGTCAAAATAGACAAAAAAATCGAACGAATGTACATAACGCGCTATTGACTTGTGTACTATAAAAGTTGGAGCGCCCACCGCAGTATGTCGAACTGTGTCGAACAGTCTGCTGCCCTCTTGCGTTGTGAAATTCGTCTATATGACGGTAATGGCCGCACGCCTGTAAATAGCTCCAGTCATTTTCAGAGATTCCTCTAACCCGTACCAAAGATGACATCATAGTTGAAAAAATATTCATATAAAATCAGAGATACATAGTTGAACACTATGTTTCATATGTGCATAGAGAGGGATAATTACTGGTTTAGATCAGTCCCATGAGAGAGCAGCAGTTCGTCCCAGGTGGATTCTAAGGGGACTTTATTAGTGTGGCAAAAAGCCTTACAACTACTGGAGCTTTGACTAAGTTTTTGTTAGTCTGAGATCCAACCCCTCTGCCGCAAAAAAAAGGTGAAAACCCCCCTTCATATTTTCAGCAATTAAAGAATAATGTATGAACTCTTTCAGACAAAAGTTTCAATGGTGTCATTATAAACTCTTTTTTTTCATGAATTTAGCAAACTCCATTTTGAACACAGGGGCCTATGGGGAAATATTTACAGGCGCACGACCTACAGTCACCGATTTCTCGCAGATACGAAAGGTGTCCTCAAAATACTAGAAAGTTTGCGCATTGCACAAATCGATCAAAAGCAAACCTTCTCGCAACTTCCAAACTCTTCGAGGGATAGTTTGCCGGAGCGTAGTGGTTCATTCGTTCTCCTCGATCGTAGGCATCCCGACATCGTATATGCAACGTTCGTTGATCGGTGAATATTATAGTGTAGCGGTGGGCACTAATGCACTTTCGTATCCATGCGCATATTTTCAGTTCTTATGAACGAATTTTCTTGAAAATGTCACAAAATGACAAGCAATATGTATGCAATCTGTCACCCGAATTTGAATGAAATTGAACAAAGGGAACCTCGATTACGATTACATGCGCATGGATACGAAAGTGCATCAACGCCCGGTAATATTTCTTTTGTTATTATATTTGTGGATAGTAGTTTCATCCTTATCCCTTTTAATATAGGTTTTCCCGGTCAATTTCATACTTTTTCCATTCCATTTGATGAACGTCCATTCAATTTCACGCAACGCACGCCCTGCGAAGACATTCGGGCTTTCAAATTCCGAATCCGATCGATCAATTTCACTTATGGGCGCTCTTATTCTCTTTCCGTAAATCAAAATCACGCATAAGCGTTCAATTTCCAAATGCGAGCATTGTATTTCCTACTTGCGCACTCAAATTCAACTGGTAGTCACGATGACGCTGTTTGGGGCGTTCAATTTCATTTTCAGGCGATCAATTTCCTACTTCGTGCACTCAGTTTAGTGGAGAAGATAAAAAGGGGGTTATGAGGGGAGAGCGGGACGAGCGTTGGTTGTTTCTGATAAACGAGCACACTCCGAAAAAGGATTAGTCAAAATAACTATTATGTTGGTGCATATTGTCCGACAATTTTTGGTGAAGATTGACCAACATGATGATGGTCATAATTACCCAATTATTTGTTGAAAATTAATGTACCCAAATTTTGGTTGATTTTAACTATTTTTTTGCTCAGACACAAATTCACCAACACGTTGGTTATCTTGACCAATCCCTTTTTAGCATGTACACAATATACCCGCACATCCCTCACCCCTCACACAAGAAAAAAAAATTCCATTTTCGTAGGCCGCTATTATGCTTATTCTTTTTTTAAGGGTTCTATATTGTTCTGAATTTGTATCCACTTGCAAATGATATCCATAATTATTATGGATAATATGAATATACAAAGATAGGATGAAAACTCGGATGAGAGTTATAGTGTTGAGTTTCAAATTTTCGACTTGTATATATAGGTTTTCCCGGTCAATTTCATGATTTTTTCATTCAAGTTCATATTCCGAGCATTCAATTTCCCGCATTTCACGCTCGCAGCTCTGAAGCGGCTTTCAAATTCATTCAGGGTCATTCAGATTCACAATCCGAGCAATCAATTGTTCATTTGGGTCATTCAAATTCAAAGTAGGAGCATGCTTTTTGATAAATGGGCAATCAAATTCATTTCAAGCCGGCGACCGAATCTCCTTGGTCATTCATATTCGTGAAAAGGCAACCAAGTTCCAAATAAGTGCATTCAATTTAAAAGATTCATTGCATTTAGTTAGCTTGGGGTCATTGTGGGTGTTTTTTTCACTTAGTTTGGAATAAATTGGGCTTCTTTGGCAAGACATTTGTCATAATGTTATCATGTTTAAGTCCACTATTTTAGGTTTATGCCATAAATGCTTCCATTGAAACTGGTAACATGGAAATTATAAACATTTCAAACTGCTGTTCATTTAGGCTTCCACATGAGAGATTTTGAGATCATGTTGTTTGTCAGTTGGTTTCGTAATTGACGCATTGTGTGGTTAGTGATGTGATTTTGTCTTGGTGGCGTCATCAAGAAGTGTAAGTTAGAAATTCTATCGTTATGCTGTTAAAGTATTGAAGTATACATGAGCATTATAAGGGCATGTTATCATTGTAAATATACAAAGTTTTGAAGAAAACTTCAATGAGACTCATAGTTATGATAGTGTTGAGTTTCACATTTTCGACCTTTGATTAGATCATCTTCAGAAATTGTAGGTAAAACTGAATATTTTGATGTTTGATAAGAACATCAGTGTACACAAAAACAGTTCTTGTTTTGTTTTACCTCAGTTCCTGAAGATGATCTAAATACAAGTCGAAAATTTGAAACTCAACACTATAACTCTAATCGGAGTTTTCTTCCTATCTTTGTATATTCATATCACCCATAATAATTATGGATATCATTGTAAGTGGATACAAATTCAGAACAATATAGAACCCTTAAAAAAAGAATAAGCATACTAGAGGCCTACGAAAATGGGATTTTTTTTTTTCTTGTGTATATGTGTGTTAGGGGTGAGGGATGTGCGGGTATATTGTGTACATTCTAAAAAGGGAATGGTCAGGATAACCAATATATTGTTGAATTTGTGTCTGAACAAAAAAAAATTGTTAAAATCAAGCAAAATTTTGGTACATTAACTTTCAACAAATAATTGGGTAATTATGACCATCATCATATTGGTCAATCTTCACCAAAATTTTGGTCGGACAATAAGCACCAACATAATAGTTATTTTGACTAATCCTTTTTCGAAGTGTGCTCGTTTATCAGAAACAACCAACACTCGTCCCTCTCTCTCCCTCATAACCCCATTTTAATCTTCTCTACTAAATTGAATGCACGAAGTAGGAAATTGATCGCCTGAAAATGAAAATGAACGCCCTAAACAGCGTCATCGTTACTACGAGATGAATTTGAATGCGCAAGTAGGAAATACAATGCTCGCATTTGGAAATTGAATGCACATGCGTGATTTTGATTTTACGGAAAGGGAATAAGAGCGCCTATAAATGAAATTGATCGATCGGATTCGGAATTTGAAAGCCCGAATGTCTTCGCGAGGCGTGCGTTGCGTGAAATTGAATGCACGTTCATGAATTGGAATGAAAAAAGTATGAAATTGACCGGGAAAACCTATATTTAGATCTTCAGGAACTGAGGTAAAAAGAACAAGAACTGTTTTTGTATACACTGATATAAGAAGGCATCAAAATGTTCAGTTTTACCTACAATTTCTGAAGATGATCTAATCAAAGGTCGAAAATGTGAAACTCAACACTATCATAACCATGACTCTCATTGAAGTTTTCTTCCAATCTTTGTATATTTACAATGAAATCATATCCTTATTATGCTCATGTATACTTCAATACTTTAACAGCATAACGACATAATTTCTAACTTACACTCCTTGATGACGCCACCAATAAAAGACAAACTCACAACACTAACCACACAATATGTCAATTACAAAACCAACTGACAAACAACATGATCTCAAAATCTCTCATGTGGAAGCCTAAATAACACCAATATGAAATGTTTATAATTTCCATGTTACCAGTTTCAATGGAAGCATTTATGGCATAAGCATAAAACAGTGGACTTAAGCATGATAACATTATGGCAAATGTCTTGCCAAAGAAGCCCAATTTATTCCAAACTAAGTGAAAAACACCCACAATGACCCCAAGCTAACTAAATGCAATGAATCTTTTAAATTGAATGCACTTATTTGGAACTTGGTTGCCTTTTCACGAATATGAATGACCAAGTAGATTCGGTCGCCGGTTTAAAATGAATTTGATTGCCCATTTATCAAAAAGCATGCTCCTACTTTGAATTTGAATGACCCAAATGAACAATTGATTGCTCGGATAGTGAATCTGAATGACCCCGAATGAATTTGAAAGCTGCTTCAGAGCTGCGAGCGTGAAATGCAGGAAATTGAATGCTCGGAATATGAACTTGAATGAAAAAATCATGAAATTGACCGGGAAAGCCTATATTTGTTGAAAATTAATGTACCCAAATTTTGGTTGATTTAACTAATTCTTTTGTTGAGACACAAATTCACCAACACATTGGTTATCTTGACCAATCACTTTTTAGAATGTACACAATATACCCGTGCATCCCTCAACCCTAACACACACACACACACACACACACACACACACACACACAAGAAAACAAATCCCTCTTTCGTAGGCCTCTAGTATGCTTATTCTTTTTTTTAAAGGGTTCTATGTTGTTCTGAATTTGTATCCACTTACAATGATATCCATAATTATTATGGATAATATGAATATAAAAAGATAGGAAGAAAACTCCGATGAGAGTTATAGTGTTGAGTTTCAAATTTTCGACTTGTATTTAGATCATCTTCAGGAACTGAGGTAAAACGGAACAAGAACTGTTTTTGTATACATTGATATAAAAAGGTATCAACATGTTCAGTTTTACCTACAATTTCTGAAGATGATCTAATCAAAGGTCGAAAATATGAAACTCAACACTATCATAACTATGACTCCCATTTAAGTTTTCTTCCTATCTTTGTATATTTACAATGATATCATGTCCTGCTCATGTATACTTCAATACTTTAACAGCATAACGACATAATTTCTAACTTACGCTCCTTGATGACGCCACCCATAAGAAAGACAAAATCACAACACTAACCACACAATATGTCAATTACAAAACCAACTGACAAACATCATGATCCAAAATCTCTCATGTGGAAGCCTAAATAAACAGCAATATGAAAATGTTTATAATTTCCATGTTGCCAGTTTCAATGGAAGCATTTATGGCATAAACCTAAAATAGTGGACTTAAGCATCATAACATTATGGCAAATGTCTTGCCAAAGAAGCCCAATTTATTCCAAAAGAAGTGAAAAACACCCACAATGACCCCAAGCTAACTAAATGTAATGATTTTTTTTTAAATTGAATGCACTTATTTGGAACTTGGTTGCCTTTTCATAATTATGAATGACCAAGGAGATTCGGTCGCCGGCTTAAAATGAATTTGATTGCCCATTTATCAAAAAGCATGCTCCTACTTTGAATTTGAATGACCCAAAAGAACAATTGATTGCTCGGATAGTGAATCTGAATGACCCAATTTGAACTTGAAAGCTGCTTCAGAGCTGCGAGCGTGAAATTCGGGAATTTGAATGCTCGGAATATGAACTTGAATGACAAAATCATGAAATTGACAGGGAAAACCTATATATATTTTTGTTTGTTTGTCCAGCATACAAAAAAAAAAATCATAAGTAAATTATAATACATGAGAATACATCAAAGTGATACTTACCTCATACCTATCCGGTTCTCAGCACCTTGTCAAAGGTTTAATCTCCCGGCTGCTGTTCCATCCTTATTTATCAGTCTAGCCTTTTTTCTCCCATACGATCCACAGTCGTCATTTATCAATATAACCATTTATATGATAGGCCTATAGGTTATCACAAGATCATGCTCAAAAATGATAATAAGTGGACAAGACATGACTTGCTCATCAGCACACTTTTCCGCATGCGCGATAACAAGTTGGGAATTCCAAAGAAGGCGTGTTCTCAGAAACACGTCATCAGCGACTGAACTTTAACTATGGACCAGGGGCGGCGCCAGGGTATTTTGATAGGGGGGCAAGATGACCCATAGGTGAATTTATTGACGTATTAAATGAACAAATAGGGGTATTATATAGTTGCGAGCCCCAGGTCTCTCTTTCCCCACCCTCTTCTTTCTTCTTCCTCCTCTTTTTCTTCTTTTTCTCCTCTTTTACCTTTTTTTTTTTGTTAAATCACTTGAAAAATCATAGGGGCATTCGGGCCTTCCCCCCCCCCCCCCCGTAGCGTCGCCCCTGCTATGGACCAAAGACGAAATCCTAGTCCTCACCCTAAGGCTAAGCCTAATCCTGACCCTTACCGTGCATCTTTTACGAAATAGAGCCTATAGCAATGTCCTCGCCGAAACCACCTCCGAAGCATTGTGTCAGGTCACCGATAAGGGGCACGGTTGCGAGGGGATTTGGGGGAAATCAAAACCATTGTCTTTTAATATGATCGTAAACACACCAGTGACTGCCACACCTGCAACCACCCCCCCCCCCCCCACCTCACCTTTCATTATGAATTATTCATGAGATCATTCCACATAATCCCCATGGCTTTCGACGTAATAACTGAGAGAAGTGAAAAATCATTTGTTTGAAGTCTATATTCAAAAGACAACCCACTCCCCTCCCCTCTATCTATCTCTCTTTCTCTCTCTTTTTCTGTCTCTTCTTTTTTTTTTCTTTCTTTCTATTTTTTTCACTATCTTTCTGGCTCTATTTCTTATGTGAATTCCTGTTTAGTGCTCTGGTCTGTCACGTCGTGACGATCACGTCGCTGCAACATTATTACAACCCCCTCCTCTCTCTCTCTCTCTCTCTCTCTCTCTCTCTCTCTTCCTCTCTCGCTCATAGCTTAATGTGTAACAGACCATGATGAGAACGTACAAAATTGGTCGCGTTGAAGTGAAAACTGAAATAAGGTTTTATTTTTCAACTTTTTTTCTGTAAATTTTTGTGTACGGCGTAGGAGTGGATATGGGACAGTCGCCAAAATAACGATAGACGCGCTATGGTATTTAGCCATTAGATCACTGAAAGGCAATTATAAGCTGCATATTTCATGAATTTCCCTGTGCTCAGTTTAACAAAGTGAACTATACTCGTATATAGTCGAATCTATACAGGGAAAAAATAGCCACCTTTTGTACTTCCCCTTCCTTTCGAAAATAATGTTCACACAGTTTCTCCATTTTACCTGATATCCACAGAATTCCATGGTTTGCAATTTGTCAACCCCACCCCCCCCCCCCCCCTCCTCTTGCAAGCCTCTGGCAAGTTTCTTAATTGTCAAGGGAAACTTTTGCTCGACAGGTATGTATAAAATTAGAAAATAATAACGCGGTTTCTGCATTGATATGTAAAGCACGCAGCTACATGGATTTTATTCTTAAAAGCAGATAGTGAGACAGTGAAATAGTGAACTTCATGACCGTCGTAGTAGAGGCCTACATGCATGCTTGCTTTCTCGGTTCTGCTCAATGTGTTTTCCACTGTGGTTATGTGCTGTTAAGTCTCGTTCACTCTTCTCATAACAAATTACAGTCTAATATAATTTACATCCGGCGCAGCACTGGCTAACCCAACTCAAATTTCTCACTTGTTCAAAATACATCGTTTTATGGGCCGCGACTGGATATCCGTCTTCTTTCCGATCGATCTGCATTTCGCAATAAAATGTTTTTAGGTCACGCGACTTCCAGTGGTATTGCGCAATCAGTTTATGTTTGTCTTATTTCCCGTGTACGTATTGCATTTAAAGGTGCACATTTGAATAGTTGTTACGTCCTGATGAAAGGCATAATATGCAAACGGATACCATGAAATATTCCTTTTTAGTTCACTTATCGATAACCTAAACTCAAATTTTATCACCGTCTCCTCCACTTCATAATTCAGGAACATGATAATAAACTATATACATACAAACAACAGTCATTAAACACAGAGCATGCATATTGTGATATTGCAAATAAGCAAAACAAAAAAAAATCAATTGATGACGTCATTAAAGTCTTCAAATATACACTTTTAACAAAGACACTCGAGTTCTCGCTAAAACCGCTAAAAAAGGTATTGTATAATTTTATAATATATATATATATATATATATATATATATATAATTGGGCCGCGACGCGACAAAAGGGCCTTTAGGGCAAAATTTTTCAAAAATGAGATTTCAACACTATTTTGTAGTATAAATGCTGCAGAATCTGAATCTGCAAACGGTTTTCCAAAATTCCGTCCCTATGTGTCTAAATCGAGGAATTTAAAAAAGCATGTTTTTTGCTCCACGAGCGCTATTCCGACATTCGCTCGTGACCAAGGTTAAGGCCCCCTCACACCTAACCGAATTGTCTGAAATATGCCTTGCGATGGCTGGCGAAAGGCATTTTTTTTTAAATCGTTTTCAATGGTAACTGATAGTAAATCATATTTACCCTTCGTGTTTGGGTTCGTACACCTTCTGAACTAACAGCTGCGATTATTCAAATTCGCGCGGAAATTTTGAACATGTTTAAAATTTCCCGACGAATTGAAAAATCGTTGGTCATCTGTTTGAATTCGCATCTCTTATTTAGTCTGCGGTAATCGTTCGTTTATCGTTCGTGTGTTATTGTCGCGCATAGTCCCTCATCGGGCTTTGGCCAAAGTGGACCGATCTCGAAAGAACCCTTAACGAAGCAACACGATGACAAACGCCCGATCTATTCCCTCGTCTTCGTTTCTAATCGCACGCCATATCAAACCATTGCTCACTGTTCATTCGTCTTATTGGGTTATATCAACCCTTCGCTCGCCTTCGGCTGCAATTTACTCAAAGAGGTGAACCGAAAAATCGATATCCTTCGCATGTCATATTTATCCTTCCTTTACCGTTCGTTGATAAAATTTGACAATAGTTACTGATCGCATGATTTGACGGAAATTTTATTTGAATTCGTTGAATTCGCGTGCATTTCGTGCATTTTTCCCATTCGTCACCCTTCGTCCGCCTACATTCGGTCAGGTGTGAGGGGGCCTTTAAACAAGTCAATCCCTGATACCATTTTCGCCAAGATTCCTAACGTGTCTAAAGGGCTACTTAAACGTTCTTCTAGTACCATGGCGGACATTTACATAATATAATAGAGAGAATATTATTTTCCTTGTTATCTTTGTCTTCTCTAAATCCTATATTACCTCAAAATGACTTTAAAATGACCTTGAAATGACCTTGTACACGTCCGTGAGACGGCCTTGAATTTGGCTTTCAAATTGCTTGCATTTCCAATCACAATTAAGCTGAAATCAATTTTTTTTTTCATAAACAATTATATTGCGTAGAAAGATATGAATAGAGAATAAAACTATTCTGTTACGAGTATAAAAGATTATAGAAAAGGAGAGGGGCCATATTTTAGGGCAGAGGCGGAGGAACGTCAGGCTCATACAATGAAAGTGGAGGGGCACCTATTGTTTGGCAGAAAAAAGGTGTCCTTCCACCTTCTTTGTCCGAGCCCGATGTTCCGCCGCCTCTGTTTTAGGGGCGTCATATCCAAGGAGGAAGGGGCCGTATCATCTTTGCTCACCATAAATCTTTGTAAAATATACACTTTTGTCATTAAGTGAATTTCAATCACATTTTAAAAATTATTTTTTCATATTAAAAGGGAGATATAGAGAAAGATAATCAGAGAGGAGTCAGAGTTCACCAGGGGCGGATCCAGGGAAGATTGGGGCGAAATCCCCTTTGTTCACCATATATTTTTCATGAAACATCTGTCTGTCTTAAAGTGAATTTTGGAGCAAAAATATCATCTTTAATTCACCTTCAATTTTGGTGGTCTTTTGGGGGAAGGGGTGGGGTGTTCTCAGAATTTTTATGACCCTCCCTTTTAAAGTTTGCATGGATTTGCCCCTATTTGGCAAACGTGTGTCATAGATTTTATGTTGCTGTTATTGTTTGTGTTGAAAATGCAGTGAAAATCAATTTAATAATTACAAGCGCTTGTTCGTTATTACAACATCATCAAAAATCAGAACCATTTATCATCCACTCAATCACAAGTCATTCAGAAGGCATCAACATTCAAATTATTTTTCAGTCTCGTGCTTCGTCCCATGTTCATGTTTCTTTCTGTCAGCTAGCTCTTTTCTCTCCTTCATACCTTCCAACTCGGTCTATATCTTTCCTTCTCTTCCTTTTTCTCTCCCTCTTTCTTTCCCTTCTATTTCCACCATCTCTAGTTTTCTCACCTTTTCTCTGCTTCACCGTTCTTATCTTTCGTTTCTCAAGCTATCCATCAGCTCCCTCGATTGCTTTCTTTCTTTCTCTCTCTCTCTTTCTCTCTCTCTTTATATCTCTTTTGTTATTTTTTACTCACCTTCTTATCATGAGTAGTTATTTCAAGTGTGCCTAAATTATGTTATGATTATTGTCTTACTTCATCTTCAGTTCATTATCTACAGAGTATGTTTTGTATTTGCATTGCCAGTGGAGGTCTAATTTTCTGGGGTTTTTTTTTCTTCTTCAAATAATTATGGATCAATAAAAGATATGAACTGTGAACTTTGAAATACATAATAGGTCAGTACAACATGGGAGGAAATGAAATTTTCCTTAATTGCACTGTCATACTAGTAACTTTTATTCAAAACAAGAGTTGACATACGCTGTACTTCAAATCAGGAATTTAAATCCGACTTCAATGGAGCTCTTTATTAAGATGTAGTCTGAAAGTTTTAAACACTTTCGGTTTCTAATAAATTTAAGAGTGGAGAGTGTTTGTACTTTCTTCCTAATAAAATTCATCCTTTCCTTCCTTTCACTAAAAAGTTTCTTTCTTTTACAAAGTTTAGCTAGTAGTTTTTTGTGTGTGTATAGTTAAGATACAAGGAGGCAATTCCATCTAAATTCAGATCATTGCACATGTGAAATAATTCATGAAGAAAAAAAATCCTATATGACATTAAGAGATCTTATTGTTAATCCAATAATTAAAGATTTGTTAGTTTTAAATTTACTTTTCAAGTCGTCTGCTCTTGCAAGCACTCAAACGCAGTGGATATTTGGAATTAAATATTATCTATGAAATAAAGGTAATATCATCCTGAAAGTGACATCCTATTGAAACATGTGTCATGAGTTATTAGTTCACTTGTCACCCAAAGTATGAAGATACAAAAAGCAATTATTTGCACTTTGTTCATTAAAGTAGTAGCAATGTCACTTCCTCATAACTTCAACTGTAGTACAGCTGGACGCTGTCAGTCAGTTCCCACATAATATAGAGGTCATGCTCAGCTTTCATGGCTTTGGTCATAGACCCCGTCATAGACCATTAAGGCATCCAAAGTTCCAAACACTACTGGTTCTAGTGACATCCTGTACAGCCATACCCATGTTTATTTTGTAGGATCTCCATCATTGTGAAGTTCATCCTGGATTGACGCAAAGAGAATCCAGCTTCAGTTATTGTTTCAAGATCTTAGATCACCTCTGCTTCCTCCTCTGATATGAATGCAGTGAGCTGACATTTCCAGCATCATTGAATTAAATGTGGTTATCATATCCTACCCCTCTCCTTCCAGCTTTGCCTCTAAGTTGCAGTCTAACATTCCTATATTTGCCTGGAGATGACAAGGATGATAGGGACGAGCATGACCTGGCTTAGCTGCTCTATATCAACGGCCTGTAAAAAGAAAAAAAAAAACCCTTTTAATTATACATGAAATGGCACTAGAAGCAGCCAACTGCTTAGATGAATCACACTGATATACAGATTTATAGTTTTAGAAAAGCTGAAGTACACCAACAGCATTAAATGAGTAAGGAATACAAAGTGTCATTCATTCTAACATGAAATGTTAGACAGTAATAACATTTAATCCATTAAGTAATGTTGTTTTGTGATTAGTATTGTTTCAATTTTGATTAATCTAAAAGTAATTTAACTAAATATTCCATTATGCCTAATAATTGAAATTCAGTTTGTAATTCATTTGCTTTGATAAAAAAGAAAGTCTACAGAGACAATAAATGCACTCAAAACTGAAAAAAAAAATCAAGCAATACACAATGGGAAGGGTGGGGGGGCATTTTTTGTGAATAATGATCTGCCCCTCCTACCCTTCTCTCAATTATAAGCAATGCCCTGCCCCCCCCCCCTCCATTTCAGCTTCATCTTTTTCTATTGATTTCTCAATTTTTTCTGAAAGCCCGAGCTAGGGCAAGGTCCTCGTCTGGCCCGAAACCAGCTACACTATATGCTAGCCTAACTTAGATCTAGGGCCAAGGCCTAACTTTATTTTACCCTGTGTAGGAAATACACTGTATATGTAGAGGTCTATATAACTTGTTGGAGCTCTGCTAAGATTTGCTAATGAATTCCTGACTGTAAATTCAGCATGGGAAAATTGAGGCCTCAAATATGTATCAACAGATTCAAGAGATTGGTATAAGCAAATCTGAAGTTAAGATGTAGTCCCATGATTGTATTTGTAGTGGAATAGACATGCACGAACGTCAATGAATTTAAGGGTAAGGCATATCGTGCATTCAACTGCTAACGTTAACTAGCGGCAACTAAAGTTTCAACATTAAGGCACATCTTCGCTTTTTCTTGCATGTGACTGCTTAAATCTTAGTCTAAAGAAATTGCCATACTGATGAAATGAGATACAAAAATTGATATTCAAAGATAATACAGTAATATGAAAAAAAATAACAGAAGAAGGATATTTCATGATACAACGTTACATGTCGGAATTGCAGGTATTGACAACTTTATCTGTGAAACTATGCATGCATGCATGCAGCCCTGAAGTTTAAGTTGCAGGGCACTACGAAAGTTTCGAAACCGGTAACTAGACAGTCACCTATTAAAACTGAATCAAATGCACGAAATGCCTTTAAAACCCGTAATTTCTACTGGAACAAGGAGTGTGAAGAATGATCTTACCGATTCATCCAAAGAATGACATTTGATCATCAGCTAGAGCCAGATTAATTGACGGACTAGTAACATAGGTCTTGAGTCACTGTGTATTTTTCTTCCGCACATGTGTTTTGTTTTGGTTTGGTGTAGTTATTTTTATTTTCCAGTGCGCTCTGCACGTTTGATATGCGCTGACTTTAGCGCGGTTTTACTGCGTAAGCCATTTGGAGAGCTAAGGGCCCTTTTGTCGCGTCGTGGCCCATATATATATACATGATATATATATATATATATATATATATATATATATATATATATATATATATATATATATATATTCTAATACTTCTAATACTTCAACCAACAGAAATTGGGAGTTTTCATGAATTATTTAATGCAAAACTCCATAAATGTGCTCATCTAAGTCCAAAAACTGCAAACAGATCGTTGTGAAACTCTGCATCAAAGAAATTTTTAATACAAGTGCAACATCTTGGGCTTTCATTTCCTTCAATGAACCATAATGAATACTTGAATTTCAACTTCCAACAAAATGATTTATCAATTTGTTATTTTTTCCCAGTGCTCTTGAACCAAGCAAAGGTGAATAAAGGAATGCGAATGTACATACATGTAGGAAAGGTAACACAAGGTAAGAATCATCATAAAGCGTTGAAATACTGGAACCGAATGGTCCCTGCATGAAGTCTATGGGAATTAGAGAATTCAGTAGTCAACGGGTTAAACCTATGTATGTATATGCTGTGAGAAGGTAATATGGCATTATAGTCCATGATGAATTTCATATCATAAATGCAAGATTTATGTTTGCATTTTAATGATATGCAGCAATATGAAACAGCGCGGATTTAGTGTGTTCTCAATACCTCAGGTCCATAAATTTTCATTTTATATCAAAGTGTTTATTATGTGTATTGAAACCCTGTCTGTCCTAAATTCAAATGACTACTTGTTTTTCAGAAGATTCAACTTCATCTCTGTTAGAACAGCTGTTTTAGATTCATTGGTATGTTCAAAATATGAACCTACCAATTGTTGTTTTAAAAAAGTATCTAAAACATATGGGGATTTTTTTAAAAAACTGTTGGTAGGTTCATATTTTGAACAACCCAATGAGTTATAACTGTTCTAACAGTGCACATTACACAAACTTATTTACACCACAACATTTGTGCAATTACCCAATAGCTGTGTTTTTATGTTCCCTGAGACATAATTACGATTCAGATATTTTTCATCCCATTAATCATGTTAACGGTAATATAAGAAGAAAAAAAAGAGTACCATAACGCCTTCGTCCTCAACATAACAGTAATAACAGATATTTAATCAAATTGATGTGGAGGATTTGAAGAAGAAGAGGGTCTGACCTTGAGCGTAATTAATAACTTCATGCTGCACTGCCATTAAAACGGCTCCTAATACAATGAAACTAAACATAAAAAGTACTATAATAAATGTAAAAGAATGATTATTTTGCTCTCCAAATGCATGTATAAACTGTAACTTTGTTGTTTAAAGGTATGTAAATTTGTCGTGTAAAGCTTTCTAAAGTTAATCAGTTTGCTTTCCAAATGCATGTATACGCTGTAATTTGCTTTGTAAAGCTGTGTGAATTTGTAGTGTAAAGCTGTGTAAAGTTAATCAAAACCATTCACAAAGAGAATTAAGATTTCTTTCGAATGATTCAACTGAAGGCATGGGTGTCAATTTGTTTTCGCGGTTGGGGGGGGGGGCGACCGATGCCAAATATCCTCGGCCGCGGAGCAAAGCGACCGAGCGGGGAAAGGGTGAGTAGGTTCAAAGATGAAGGATAGACTAAAGAAGGGGGTACAAAGATTTGTTTTTTTTTATGCCCGTATCTCTCCAATATTAGTCTAATCTACCACTCCTCCAATTAGCCGCACAAAAAATTGTTTTCAAACAATATCACAGAGGCACATCCTTAGTACTTGAATGAAAACTTTAGGGGACTTGAACCTTTACTTACAGTATGAACCATCCCGTTTTTATTTTGCGAGCGAGCGAAGCGAGCGAGCGAGCCGAAAATTCAACCTTCCAGCTATAAAAGAAATGTTATTTGTCTTCAAAGTAGGCCTACACTCAAGCAATATGAGGTGTTTGTCTAATTCAGCACCTCCCTGACTCAATTGTTTACTGCCCTAACCACCATATTTCAAATATTACAAGCAAGGAAGGCGAGACAGGGGAAACAACTCTTTTGATGATGAAATGTTTATTTGTCATTAAGGGCTACAAAACATTTACATTACATATTCAAGTGAGCGCAGCGAGCAAGGAATTCTTTGATAGCCTCAAAGATATCTAAATAGGTTTTGATCACCTAACTGCGAGATATGCTGCTTTCTAGCACGTCGCTTGCCATCTAGCATCAGGAACCATTTTGTTATATGAGCGAACGAAGCGAGCTACGGACAAAAATTATATTTCTTTCTAGCAAAACGTAAAATTTCCACCCAAATAAATTAGATGAATTTAATGATGTACTATTTCCATGTTTTCGAAAAAAGCTTTACATCTCGCTGTAAAAATATTATATTATTTGGACACGTTGCTGAGGGAATAAGAGCTCTTGCTTCATGATCTTAAATTGTTTCTTTATGCGAGCGGAGCGAGCGAGAAAGGGTTTTTTTTATAAATACTGAGAACATCATCTCATGTACTGTTACTCCAACTTTATGATTTTATTAAATATTTTCATCAGCATCCTCCTTTCTCATATTTGGTAAAACAGGAACAGGCTACTGTTTATAGGCCATTTTCTCATGAAAATTCTTCTGTTATGGGTCTTCTTCCCGTTCGATTCCTTGCAGTTATATTACTAACAGTATTACATTGGATAGAAAGACAAGATGCAAACCACTTTACTTTCATAATGAAATATTCACTGGCTTTGGCTAATATAACAAAATATTAAATTCGAGTATCATTATAGCATACTATAGAAAGACAAGATTCCTTCCTTTCTTTTCTCTCTCTCTCTCTCTCTCTCTGTATTTCTCTCACTTACCTCTCTCTTTCTCTCTCTTTCTCTCTCTTTCTCTCTCTCTCTTACACTCTTTTTACTCTTCCTCTTATATTTGCTATTGCTTTTCGCAATAGTTCTGTCTTGCCTGATTTTACGGAGTCATTAAATACATGTATATATTATATCTAAACACCTGAAACATTGTAAATATCCTATATAATAATATGGTTTTATATTTCACATATTTCATATTTCACATCATTACGTTTAAACTGTGATTATACTATGTTTTTACACATCATCGTACTGCACCTCCTTTTCTCATATTTTGTACATAATTATGATTGCTGTTCTAAATTATATTCTTTTTCATTTGCTAGATTCTTGTTTTACTTTCAAAATTAAAATAATTTCCCCTGTATAAATAATGGTACTGCATTTTTTTCATGTTTTATATGTATAGATACATGTTTCTTTAATTCAGTTCTATGGTTTTATGTTTTCGTTTTCTCATATTTTGTTCATGCGATTGCTGTTTAATATTTTCGTTTTTATATATGCAAGATTATTGTTTTTACTTTTATTTTTACTTCTGAGCATTAATAATTTCGTTGCATATATTTGTCTTTTCATATTTGAATTCGTTAAATATATATTTACATATTCTAGGTTTATAGTTCTATGGTTTTATGTTTTCGTTTTCTCATATTTTGTTCATGCGATTGCTGTTTAATATTTTCGTTTTTATATATGCAAGATTATTGTTTTTACTTTTATTTTTACTTCTGAGCATTAATAATTTCGTTGCATATATTTGTCTTTTCATATTTGAATTCGTTAAATATATATTTACATATTCTAGGTTTATTTGTTTTTCTTTCCGCCTAATTTTATGTAAATTCTTCATTGTTTTTGTCTATTTTATGTTTGTGATACATAATATGTTTTTAAACCTCATTCAAAATTTGAAATATTTCTTTATTTTATTTTGTTATGATTTCTACTTGTAATTGTTTGATATTTGAATTCATATTTCATGTATTTCATTGTTTCTAATTGTCACACGGTCCCCTTGAAAACTAGCCGAGAAGCTGAACTGGGCTTTTACCGTGTTTAAATAAATAAATCAAATCAAATCAAAGCAAACCGATCTGCTTTCATAAATATAGTATATTATAACCTCAATGGTTGCGATACTGAAAATGCGAGCGAGCGAAGCGAACGAGCGCTGAAAGCGTTTTCCTTTTCCTATCCTTCTTTAAAAATCGTTTCTTTACTCTTTATTCTCTTTGTCTTTGTCTTTGCTTTTGTTTGTTTTTTCGGGAATGACAGGAGGCTATGATTTTTTTTTTTTTCATGGTGAATTATTGGGGGGGGGGGGGGGGTGATTGTACAGGCCATCCCCCTGACCAAAATATTGGGGGGGGGGAATATATCCCCCCATCCCCCGGGATTGACACCCATGACTGAAGGGCATGAAAGAATGTTTGATCGGAAGCTATTCCAAATAGTGGGACCACAAAAGGTTGTATTTTGGAGACACTTCTTCAAACTGATGTTGGGGATTAGGAGAAGAGGAGGGTCTGACCTTGAGCGTAATGAGCGTAATGAATAACTTCATTGCTACATTGCTTGCCGTTAAAACGGCCCCAAATACAATAAAGACATAAAAAAGTACCTTGTACATTGTAACAGCGAATGTTTCTTTCCTTATCATCAACCTCAATTATTTCGAGAATCTTTTAAAACAATTCTTCCAATCTTGACAACGGTGTGGAAAGCTAGCTAGGGATGGGTCATTGAATTTAAGGAGAGGTAAATCATGAGCGGCAAAGGCTTCGAAATTCCTCTCGATGGCATTTAATGC
>JAPZVO010000124.1:0-85000 GCA_029962745.1 Echinometra lucunter | reverse complement strand
TACAGTACATAAGTCAATAGTGCGATATGTACTTTCGTTCGATTTTTTTATTTTGGACCAACACATGCAGATTTCTTTTAATGTTTGCAATGAGGAATAATCAGAGAAGTTCAGGTCGCAGCTGTTCGGTGCTCAGATGACACAACGATTGGAGAAAGCTTAAAATTGGAAGTAAATTGAGTGCGAAATTCACTCGCCTTTGACTCATGAAGCCCATATTGGTGTGAGAAGCCCTACTCCTACACAGCTTTCCTGGCCTTTTACTGACAAGACCGTAAGGAGAAAAAGTAACGAAAGTACAAAAATACTCATATCTTTATCTGTCAGATACGGCCACTGTCTTCCGTCATCTACCCATGTATTCATGCCTTATTTCATTGATCTAGAATATAGTTAATGAAATAATATCAGGGCATATCTCGTATCTTTCATTGATTTTGTACACAGCCAGATCACACGCCGCAGCTTCCGCCGTGACAATAGAGGGCCAAATACATAAACCGGACATGGAATTGATCTATAGTTGGCTGAGTTGTACGCTAATGCGTTTCACGACTTATGACGCCTCCAATCAGGAATATTTTTTTTAGTAAGAGCCCTTATTACAGAGTTTGGCCATCTCTGTTTCAGTGGGTTACAACATGGCGCGTATTGCTTTCTTAGGCAAGCACAGCAGTACAAAAGAAATTGAGCCATGTTGTGACCCACAAAAAAAACCGAGTTGGCCAAACTCTGTGATAGTCGGTTTGACAATAATTTGCAAACCTAGAAAAGTTCTTTTCGTTGAAATTTGTTCATTGATTTGGATTCCTTTGTGGTTTATGAACATTTTCAGCTTGGTTTCCCAAACAGCAACCTTGAGCAATTTGCATAACTTACACAAATCTGTAGGGATACAGGATATGCCACCCAAGACAACTTACACC
Source organism: Echinometra lucunter (assembly GCA_029962745.1). Classification (NCBI taxonomy): domain Eukaryota; kingdom Metazoa; phylum Echinodermata; class Echinoidea; order Camarodonta; family Echinometridae; genus Echinometra; species Echinometra lucunter. The sequence goes on along the minus strand of JAPZVO010000124.1, from coordinate 84,074 downwards.
GAATATGTAATCTGAACAACATGCTAATTACGTATGTGCGGTGATACGGAACTTTAACAGCGTTGTCAGTCTCGTGAATTCAACCCGTGATGAAACGAAACTAAACGGGGTACACTAATGGGTGATACTTCCATAAAATAGGGGTTTTGTATAGGGATGTAGAATAAAGTTTAAAAATATTTTTTGCAATTACAGGTCAGGGTTTAGTACTGAAAATCAAGGAAATGTCAACTTCGTTATCTATAAATGATTGATCACATATCAGTGGTTGAAAATATTTTGGCTTTAGCATTTTAACAAAATACAAAGTCTTATAATTGAATATATTTATATACATATGTACATCATTATGCCCCCTATATGATTGCAACAATCGTATCATTTTTAAACATCTTTTTTGAAATGTACAATTGAATTGGAAACATACTTGCGGTGTTCGGGTGTTCAAATAACGTTAATTTAATCCATACGGCTAACATTAAACGAAGATATACCCCAAAAGGAACTAAAACAATACAAGGAGGCTGCCAACCTGCCTGCTAGTGCATTAATACTGGTTCATTAGGATCCTCTCATTTTAGGTGCAAAGAAGTAAACTCACAGTTGTTTACAGATAAGGAAGTTTATATTAGGCCTAACATGATTCTTAGTACAAAAACGTGATTTCTAATTGTGAAACACTGAAATGATTTCTATGTCATACAAACCCCTAATTGGATGTGCATCCATATCTTGTAGTGAGTTAAAGGTCGTTTCGTTTTATCACGGGTTGCATTCACGAGATGGGCAACATAATTACAGTGGCGTAACAGCCGGGGGCAGGGGGCAGAGTGCCCCCCGAAGGATTTTAGCGGGAAAATCCACCAAACCACCAGGGAAAAATGAAAGGGAGGGAAAGGAAGAAAAAGGAAGGGAGAAAGGGAATAGAAGAAGAAGAGAGGAAAAGAAAGAAGGAGAAAGGGATAGAAAGAAGGAGAAAGGGAAAGGAAGAAGGAGAACGGGAAAGAAAAAGGAAAAGGGGAGAAAGAAGAAGAGAGAGAGGGAAAAGAGGGAAAGGGGAAAAAGAAAAAGCAAAGGGAAACAAAAGAAATGAGGGGAAATTTAGTACTAAAACCCCGGAGTTTCCGGGTGCTCCACTCCCTGGACCCCCGAAGTGGCTTTCCCTGTAGACCCCCATCAGGAGCCCTAAGCCAGAACCCTGGGCCCCACCCGCTAAGGGCTTCGCAACAAGCAACTCGCGGTGCGGGCTCACCTCCGCATATTCTATTTCTAGACTTAGATACCGGGGGTGGTATTCTGAAAACCGTTTTAATCGTGTTTTAAATTCTGTTATAACTTCTGTTTTAAGGCATCGATTTACAACACCGCTAAAACAGTCTTTAAACGGTATTCTGAGAACTGTTTTAACGGTGTTGTAAGTCATCAAAGCCACACCCACCGCAAAGATATTATCCAATGGGGAAAGTCGCCAATAAGATCGCTCCCTGGGGAAGGGGTGCGTGAAACGCGTGAACTTAAATATTCGCGTTGTAATGATCGCATTAATTTGCGCTTAGTTTCTTGCTTTAATTCAGATGATGATGTGACACAATTATTAGTTGTGCAAATCATCTCTGATATTATCGCAGACCGTATCAGGACAACCCCCCGGGGACGACTCCCACCTGACAACTCCCCCGGAGGACAACTCCCCCGCAGGACAGCTCCCCCGCAGGACAATTCCCCCGCAGGACGGGTCCCCCGGAGGACATCTCCCCCGGAGGACAACTCCCCCGCAGGACAACTCCCCCGCAGGCCAACTGCCCCCAAGGACAACTCCCCCGAGGACAACTCCCCCAAGGACAACTCCCCCGGAGGAAAACTCACCCGGAGCACAACTCCCCGGGGGATGACTCCCATCACACAACTCCCCCGGAGGACACCCCCCCCCCCCCCCTTTATGGACAAAATTACGCATGAAATTTTGTTTTTATGACAACACCTTGCTCGTGAGGAACTGTAAAATAAATCTTTCCTTTTTATAAATCAAACTTAAGTAATTAATCCAGTATTTTTTGTTTTTATTACAACTCTCCCGGAGGAGAACAGCTCCTCGGCGATGACAGACGGGGATGGGCGAGGGGTAGGTGGTTGCTATTCGTTTAATAAGTTATTAGGTAATTTGTCGCTCTAATTGCTAACTTTTTTGAAAAATATCCACTCTTTTGCTCCCATTTTTGCGCCAAAGTACACATTCAAGAAAATAAAAACTCTAGTAATGGGTACGCTTTTCCACCCAAGGGTGTTGGGTTTGACAGCTTCAGCGGCACACTTCCATCGGAACCAAATCTGATCATGAGAAGAGAGAAAAGAAAGGAATAAAATGAAAAAAGGAAAGTGAGGAAACTAAGTAGGAAGCTACAAAAGTAGAGAATGGTGTATATAGTCGTAGTCTTCAGGAAAAGGGGGAGATGGCCCATAATCAAGCTTAAAATAGAAGTCACTTCGCTCGACCTTTTTTTTGTTGTAATATCTAAATGCACAATTTTCAGGCAAGATATCATATAACAATCTTACTTTTTAGGGGAGCGGTCGACCCCCTCCCCCCCCCCCCCCCCCCGAGATCCGGTATCCGCCCCTTTGTTAAACTCACTGACTATAAATGAAAAGAAAACCTTAACGGAATTTTATATTGAAACCATGTTAATTTCATTTTTGTTAAAGGACTTGGCTTCTACGTATTTAGCGTCCAGGAAGCATGTGCGAGTATCATTCTTTGCGCTGAAACCACATGAAAACATTTAATTATAAAGTACCTCATTCAAGAGTAAAGGCTAAACAAAAAGGAAAAGTCATCGTTAGATTCTTATGTTTTGACAAATTTGGACACATATTGAGCTCTGGTATCTAAATTTGCTGATGAAATTAATCATTTCTTTCTTACTTAGAATGTCTACATTCAGCTGATCTGAAACCTAGAGGTTTTATATATTTGTTCTTCTTCTTATTTTTGTTTATATATTGTCGTTTCGATCCATCACTTCGTCTTCTAATGTAATCATCCAGGCCCAACCCTCCGAACATTATGCCATAATCTTAAAGGTTCTCATTTGGGGGGGGGGGGGATTGCCCCATAGATGTATTTTTGTATAAGCTTTTATACTACACCAACTTCCAAACTTCGAAATGTGGCGGGTCATCACCTATCCCCCCCCCCCCCCACACACACACAACACACACACAGCCCGCACGATACTGAAGCCTCTGTATCTACACCACTAAAGACTACACTACATGGGCACTTTGTGAACGCCTCCTGTATTGTTTGTTGTCTCAGTAACTATCTTAATAACTAATTTCATAATTTCGTTGATATTTGGTTTTTTTTAGTTATATGTGTTAGGGAAAAGCCATATGAAGAATAATTTCAAATGTTAATTTATTTTGATAAAATCTGAAAAAAATGAAAAATATTATTGAGGGGGTGTGTACCTTTAGTAATTTAAACAGCTGCAATTCAAATATAACTGCGGCTATTGTTTGAAACTGACTGTGATGAGCTGATGATGAGGAGGAGAATTACATGACAATGAAGGTGATCAGGAGAGAGCTGCTGTAAAAATCAAAGAAAATAAGCACGCTGACCTAGGATGGAAACGCCGATGGGAAAATGATGACTGCAGTGATCATGGTGACAACTGGTAAGTAGGGGGGGGGAATCTCAAGTCGGTCATCTTATCATTTTGTGCCAATCAGTAAGAAAAGAATTACACTTTGAATTCTCACCCATTCCATTTCTTCAGATTTCTTCTACCCTGTTTCATCCTTTCCATCCTTTTAATAAGCTTTTCACCCATATCTCGGCTTTAGGTGAAATATAGTGCCTGGCTCAAATACTCACAATGCACTAGTTAACAATCAGAAGAAAAACACAATTTTCTTTGGTATACAATACATTCTTTGAAGGACGTGTCAGAGTAGAAAGCTGTAGAAAAGTTGAAACTAAAAGATATATTGTATTTAGAAAAATATAGAGGATAAGAAAGGTTGAATTAAGGCCTCCACACACACACCACACACACACACACCCAAAAATATTGTCCAGGTGTGGAATGTCTATTTGTTTTTAGATAAGTATAAAACAGTTCTTCTATAGGATGTTACATTAAATGATAATGATAGCGCTACATAAATACTGGTATCTCTGACATAATGTTTGAAATGATTTCACTTGTTTTGTTGACGGGTTTTTTTCAAGAAAATAAATACTTAAAAACGAAATTGTGTCTCTTAGGGATTTTATTCAAACTTTTACACTCACTCTTATGTATGTTTGTTTTGTTAATGTATGTTTGTTTTGTGTGATTGTTGTTTTCCATTCTCAAACTAATACAACTGATATTGTATAAAACGTATTTGTTAATATGTTTTATTAGTAAGCCAAAGTTTCACCAATTGAAACATAGTTGCAATGGTCATATCATATTTGATGATTGTTTATTTTTGTACGTAAACATTATGGAATCAAATGTTATCTGACAAACATAGACTGGATTAGTGTAATTTTTAATGAGTAAACTAATGTTTTCTCCAAGCTTTATGACTAATAGATTTCTTTAGGCACTGTAAGGCTCTATATAACAAAGAAAAAAATAAGAAGAACAAATACATAAAACCTCTAGGTTTCAGGTCAGCTGAATGCAGATATTCTAAGTAAGAAATATGATTAATTTCATCAGCGAATTTAGATATAAAAGCTCAATATGTGTCCAAACTTGTCAAATCATAAGAATCTAACGATGACTTTTCCTTTTTGTTTAGCCTTTACTCTTGAATGAGGTACTTTATAATTAAATGTTTTCATGTGGTTTCAGCGCAAAGAATGATACTCGCACATGCTCGCTGGACGCTAAATACGTAGAAGCACAAGTCCTTTAGCAAAAATGAAATTAACATGCTTTCAATATAAAATTCCGTTATGGTTTTCTTTTCATTTATAGTCAGTGAGTTTAACAAAGGGGCGGATACCGGATCTCGGGGGGGGGAGGGGTCGACCGCTCCCCTAAAAAGTAAGATTGTTATATGATATCTTGCCTGAAAATTGTGCATTTAGATTTTAAAAAAGGAACGGGACACAATCACGGCTGCTGATCGAGCGAAGTGACTTCTATTCTTAAGCTTGATTGTGGGCCATCTCCCCCTTTTCCTGAAGACTACGACTATATACACCATTCTCTACTTTTGTAGCTTCCTACTTAGTTTCCTCACTTTCCTTTTTTCATTTTATTTCTTTCTTTTCTCTCTTCTCATGATCAGATTTGGTTCCGATGGAAGCTGTCAAACCCAACACCCTTGGAGCAAAAGGGTGGGCATTTTTTTAAAAACAGTTAGCAATTAGAGCGACAAATTACCGAATACCTTATTAAACGAATAGCAACCCTCTACCCCTCACCCATCCCCGTCTGTCATCCACGAGGAGCTGTTCTCCTCCGGGAGAGTTGTAATAAAAACAAAAAAATACTGGATTAATTACTTAAGTTTGATTTATAAAAAGGAAAGATTTATTTTACAGTTCCTCACGAGCAAGACGTTGTCATAAAAACAAAATTCATGCGTAATTTTGTCCTTAAATGGGGGGAGTCCTCCGGGGGAGTCGTCCTCGGGGGAGTCGTCCTCCGGGGGAGTCGTCCTCGGGGGAGTCGTCCTCCGGGGGAGTCGTCCTCCGGGGGAGTTGTCCACCGGGGGAGTTGTCTTTGCGGGTGTTGTCCTCCGGGGGAGTTGTCCTCCGGGGGAGATGTCCTCCGGGGGACCCGTCCTGCAGGGGAGTCGTCCTCCGGGGGAGTTTTCCTCCGGGGGAGTTTTCCTCCGGGGGAGTTGCCCTCCGGGGGAGCTGTCCTTCGGGGGAGTTGCCAGGTGGGAGTTGTCCCCGGGGGAGTTGTCCTCCGGGGGAGTAGTCCTAGAACCATCGCAGACAATTGCCAAATTTCTCCACCCGAGGCAAAAATTCTTTCGAAATGTTGTTTCGGGAATAAAAGCAAGGTTTATTGGATCTCGTTATTCCCCTCAATCCAACCAAAAACATTTATGAGCGAGAAAAATTGCTGCCATGACATACCGCATGCAAAGTTAAAACACCTCCCACCCTGTTTTATATCATGAGCATGAAATGTCAAGCGGAAAGAGTTAAAACAGGAGATAAAAACGGTCTTCAGAATACCGTGTTATTACATATGGTATTTTTACGCGCTTGCGCACGACTTGCGCCAGGCATGCAAGGTAAGATGCGCGGTTAGAAAGATAAAACAAAACTTAAAACAAAAGTTAAAACAGAGATTAAACGGTGTTCAGAATACCGATTTGCTAAAACAGACTTAAAACAGAGTTAAAACAGTCTCAGAATACCACCCCGGGAAATTTTCGGCCCTGCCCCGGGGGGCGCATTTCATCAACATTTGTTGTCTGACAATTTGTCAGATCTGACATCTTTCCTTGATTTTGATTGGCTGAGAAGCATCGTTACTATGGCAACTGTCGGATAAAACAGACTTTGTCAGATAAAAAATCCGACAAGTCCTTTCATGAAACGCTCCCCAGGAACAGTCAACGAACAATTCAAAGAAACGTCAGAGCTTCCGCGCTTCGCGCGGGAGGGGAAAATCACCATCCCTGCACAGTCCCCCTAGCATGAATAGGGAGCGCGCTTTGCACTATCGTCCTCCTAAAATGAAATCCTAGCTACACCACTGATTCTGGACTTAATTACCGGGAAATTTTTGGCTATGCGTATGCCCCCTCCCCCCGATAACAAGCAGAAAGCGTAAGAAGAGCGGGAACTGACAGCGAAAAGACGTCGGAACTTCCTGCACCCTCCCCCTAGGGAGCTCTACCATCTCCCTAAAATGAAATCATAGTTACGCCGCAGAGGATATAGACTTAATTACCGACAACTAACAAATCAAAGAAACGTCGGAGCCTCCGCGCTTCGCGCGGGGGGAAACTCCCCCCTCCCTGCACCCTCCCCTCTAGGGAGCACTACATCGGCGTAAATACCGGGGGGAATCTATCACCCCCACTTCGGGCAGAAGGGGGATAGTTTGTACAAATTTCCTCCCATGCAGACACACTTTTTAAGGAAGAAAATATATTTCAGTTAATCAGTTAGTAAAAATTCTGAATATCTATCTTAAACAACCATCAAATTTTAAAATTTCTATTTGAAAAGGCTACTGAATACAAAAAAGTGGTTATTTTTGGCTCGCTCGCTTCGCTCGCTCGTCAAAATCTTAGGATTTCCATCTGAAAATGCGATTAAAATCGAGAAAAGAGGTTATTTTTGGCTCGCTCTCTTCGCTCTTTCGTCATATTTTAGAATTCTTATTCGAAAATGCGATTCAAAACCGGAAAAGTGGTTATTTTCTGCTCGCTTGCTTCGCTCGCTCGCAAAATAGATATCAAAATGTGTGTGAGAGGGAAAAAAATCGTTTAAAAAGTTTTTCATCCCCCACTCCTCAAATTGGATTTACGCCGGTGGAGCACTACCATCCTTCTAAAATGCAGTCGTAGCTACGCCATAGATTCTATACATATACCGGGAAATTTTGGGCTCTGCCCCCCCCCCCCCCCCCCCCCCCCCCCCCTGATAACAGGTACCTGTTACGCCTCTACACAATTAGAGTTCCGCGTATCAGCGCACATACACAATTAGCACTTAGTTCAGTTTGAATTCTGCAATGTTCTGTGTAAGTTGTCTTTGCGCTATATAACCAGTATGTAAACAGATTTATGTAAATTATGCAAATTGCTGTTTGGGCAACCAAGCTGAAAATGTTCATAGACCACATAGGATCATAAAATGCAAAAAAAAAAAAAAAAAAACATTGTATTGTTTATGTTTTGGAAAAGGGTTTCTCTTTCTATAATAAGGTATGGGTAGCACATACCAAAATGGAATTCTGTTTCTACATCTATTTTGGCACATGGGGCATAAACGTTTATTTACTGATTTCCAAGTTTTTGTGTCTTCCCTGTTTATTGCCAATAGATTTTATAAGCTGTCGTTTCGAGAATGTATTTTGATTGTCCCAGATATAATGAAAACCGATATCTTTCAAAAATACTTCTAGCTGTTGACAAAACCCATTCTCAATTAACATGTTTGCGTTGTATGCAATATTGATTAGGCTTTTGGCATTTGAATTTATGACATGTATCCATGAAATTAAAAGAAAAACCCAACAGAATTTGGGAGCATTCACTGGGAGGAGGTTTAGAGCGTTGGGAAGGTATGAAAGGAGGTATCTTCCTCCCACACAAGGGAGCTGGTGTATTTTCTAGATTTGAAATCTGACGCACGTACACAGGTGTCCTACGCTCGCCCATGAAATGTCCTGTCATGCTAGTTGATTCACCCATCCTCGGTGAAGTGTTTACTGTAGGTGATCCCAACTCTTTAGTTAAGCTCTTTAAAGGTTCTACATTATTGTCGATTTGGAGAAGATTCACCACAGTATCAATCTTTGTACTGTAGGACTTCAAGTCCTTGTTATCAAGATTCTCCAATGAACTCTCACTGTCCAACATCAAATCGGGTACGGCAGTGGCCAATTCCGTCTGTACTGGTACTCTTTCTTTGCTCATATTCCCATAGTCCGTTTCCCACTTCTGTTTATGTTGGTCTTGTATTTTTATGGATGATTCTTTCTCCTGGTTAATAATAGCAAGTTCCCGTTGGAATTTTGCTTCAATCTCACGCTTAGCATGAGCTTGAGCATTAAGATATGCTTGTTTTTCCTGGTCAGCTGTATGGAGACGATCCTCCAAGGTCCTTCTCTTGACTTCATATTGCTGTTTGATGTCACCAAGCTTCTGACGCAGCTCCTTCAGGAAGGCATTTTGGTTTCAGTCGTATGGTCAGATCTTTGAAACATGTGAAGCAGATGTATGCCTTACAGGAACAGCAATAAACATCTCTCAGCTCTCCACTGTGGGCGGTACAAAGGCGAGATCCTTTCAGTCTCTTACACGAAGGTCCAGGCTCCTCGCTTAAGTCTTGATCCAGGAGGATGATGGGTAAGTTTCGAGAGAGACTATCAACTCGTTTTTCTCTAAGTTTAGTCTTTCTCCTGCAAGTTGGACAAGAAATATATGTTTCTTGCGATGTTCCATCAAGTTCCCCCAGACACTTCTTGCAGAACACATGCCTACATACCAGATTTCTCGGATCATTACAGATTTCGGTACAGATAGCACAGATAAGGTGTTCATGAACATCTCTGTGTGACGAAGGTTTGCGTTTCCTGTCCATATCGCTCTCACTGTTATGTCTGAGCTGCATAATGAAAGAGAAATGACAACGAATAATATGATTTAAAAGCTCGTGACTCCGGTATTGTCACTTTATATTCAAAGGTGTAACCATGATCGTTCGGCAACCTAGAATTTGACCCCTATTTCGCGATATTTCAAGTACATTTTCAGTAATTTTTACCCCTATTTGGCACAAAACGGGTACAAATTGGCCTTTAAAAACACCCCTATTCGCATTCCAAGTACACTTTTTGCAAACAAGTATCAGAAAAAAACCCAACCCTTTATTTCTATTTCGAGTAGAGGTCTACAAGCTCAAAAAAAAACTTTTTTCATTTTCGAGTACAAACTCATGAAAGCAAACCCTTTTTTCAAAAAAGACCCCTCCTTTTAAGCGAAATTTCGAACGATCATGCGTACACGAAGTCAGTACAGAGTGACAACACCGGGCTCATGACATATTCATAATTCTTAAGATTTCTTCAGTTAAGACCACTCAGTTGAAGAGCAAAAGACCTATTATGTGGTCGTAGGCCTATGCTGCAATTCGTATTTTGGCCCTGTGAGAAGTATCGATTTGAATTAATAGTTTACTAAGATTTAGATGTTATATCAGTAATTAAGCATGCCGATAAGGTTCCCAGCTGGGGGGGGGGGGGGTGCTATCTTTTGTGCCTTATCTAAAATGATTGTGATATAGTAGGCCTATACTTACGATAACACACTTTATTTTCAGACAATATTGGCGCAGGGGCGGAGAGAAAAGGGGGAAAATCCGTCCGTTAAGATGAAATTCATACTGTCTGTCGACAACAAAACTTACCAAGATCATTTATTTTATTTGTTGTTTGAACTTTCCTTATTACATTGTATCACTCCTTTTTATGTTCGTTGCAAAAAAAAGAGAGAGAGAAATAAAAAGAAGGGGGCGGGGCATAATTCTCCCATGAGTGTCCTAAATTATGGGATAGTCTTCCTGAAGACATGAAATAATATAAAAACATTTCCGTTCAAGTCTTAATTATTTATGCGCCTTGAACACTCCACAGTGTGGATTTGGCGCTGTAGATAAGGTCCACGACTTTCATCTATTATTGTTTTCATCATTATTCAATAATTTTAATAAAAGAGACTGTTTAAGAAAAAGCGACAGAGATATTTTTTTTCACTTTTAACCCACAATAACTCTATTTCTGATGCATTTACCCTGCAAAAACGGGGGTGGGGTGGGGTGAGGGTGCAAAATCCTTTAAAAAATATAATTTTTTTTCCTTTTCCTTTTTCTTTCCTTTTCTCTGTTGCGTTTTTTGTGCCCTCGCCTCAAAATTCCATCCGGGGCACTTGCCCCTGCCTCCGTAGATAAGCCGCTGGCAGACAGCAAATTTCAGTAAGGGCAAGGGCAAAGGCATTGCAGTATTGAAATTTATTTATTTCTTCTTTTTCTTTCATGACATTTCTGCGGGCTGTCCCCTCACCAAGCTGCGTACGGCCATGGATCACTGGTAAAATAATGCCTTCGTTACTAGGAGATCTTGGTTCAAAACCCTATCGATGACCAACAAATACTAGTAGTCCCCTTTTGTGAAGAATAATTTGTCATTACCGGCGGAGAGGACTAAAAGTCGAATAGGTACCGTGCTTTCTTATTTTACAAGCATACGCATGGTTTATGAGTTACGCAAAACAAATTCACATGATATTTCAGGAAAATCTAGGAGTGTATATGCTGTATAGACCAATTTCACCTCCGGTTTATGTATTTGGCCCTCTATCGGCGACGCCATTGCTGCGGTGGGCAAGCGCGCTGACCGCGATTGGCTCTGTGTACAAAATGAATGTAAGATATGAGATATGCCCCGATATTGTTCCATTTACTTTATTCTAGATCAATGAAATAAAGCATGGATACATGGGTAGATGAGGTAAGACAATGGTCACATCTGACGGATGAAGGTGTGATGTATTTTTGTACTTTCGATGGTTTTTCAACTTAGTTTTGTCAGTAAAAGTTCGATTGGAGCATAGAAGCCGTAGTAACGGGAGCCCTAAATCTTACCCTGTTTACTAAGTCATGTTTTCACTCATTAAATTTTACCCCAAAGTACATAATGATATTGTTTCTTGACTTCAAAGTCCTTTCTGTTAATGTTTTTACCCAATGGCGACGAATTCCTTCACATTGCTTACGGAAACCTGTGTAGGGAGTACGGCTTCTCACACAAACAGGCTTCATAAGTCAAAAGCGGGTGAATTTCGCACTCAGTTAGCTTCCCATTTTTAAACTTTCTCTAATTCTTGTGGCATTTGAGCACCGCACAGCTGCGGCCTGAACTTCCCTGATAATTTCTCATTGCAAATATTAAAATAAATCTGCATATACTGGTCAAAATAGACAAAAAATCGAACGAATGTACATAACGCGCTATTGACTTGTGTACTATAAAAGTTGGAGCGCCCACCGCAGTATGTCGAACTGTGTCGAACCAGAGTCAAACAGTCTGCTGCCCTCTTGCGTTGTGAAATTGGTCTATATAATGTAGTCCTGATGAAGATCATAGATCGAAACCTTGACCAATAAAGAAAGATCAGAAACTACGACCGCCTCTTAGTAATTTCTTTCGGTATAGATACATACATAATATGTATATATATATAGAGAGAGAGAGAGAGAGAGAGAGAGCGAGAGAAAGAGAGAGAGTAAATTTGAAAAATAGATGATATTAAAGTAGTGCACTCAAAATCAAAGAGACGAAACATACTTTGTCTATGCTTCATTACCCTCATCATAAAATATACACATCGTTGCTGTTATCATCAGTATCTCATTCACTTTTTTTTTTAAAGTGCAGATTATAAATTTATTATATGATAATCTAGGAACCTCTTGAAATGTCTGTCAGCTCAACTAATGAACATATATGGCATGACTTTGACCATTACTTTGAACTGTGTCCTATTGAATGGTACTTCCTGACACAGCGGAAGGAAGCATCACACACCCTGGTGGCATTTTTTTTTCTCTCCATGTTTTCCATTTTAAAAGAGAACTTTGAGTCAGTGTCCATTCCTCACATACTGTCTGTTTTGGTTATTAAACCAGACTACACATTTGTGTGAATACCTATATGATTTTGGAAGGTTTGGCTTAAAATTTTAGTTACCCAAAATTTAATTAAAATTTTAGAAGACTTTTGTTAGTTGTGGTTTACATGTATGTGTGACTTAGCTTGGCAATGTTGTACAGTTGTCCGAGGGTATTGAATTCAAGAGCTTAGCTCTCTATTTGATTAAAAGTGCAGTGCACTGCATGTTCCTATACAGTTTTGTACAATGTGGACTAGGTAAATTTGCACAATGTTGTTTTCTGCATGTACTACCAAATCGTCCTTAATTTCCATAAATGCCTCTTCTTTAAAAAATCTTATTCCAATATGAATTCAAAATGAAATACTCTTATAACCCATGTTTCAGTTCTGGGCTAACCTAATTATGGAGTATGAACTATACAGTTCTTTGATAAAAAGAGCATTGGCCAAGTCTGCTAAGTGTAAAAAAAATCACTTTTGACCAGTGATAACTAGAAACTTCAAAATCGGATGAGACTGAGGTTTTCATATAACTGTATAATGTAAAGCTGAAGGATGACTTTTGACTAGGTTTTGCAAATTTCCCTTCATTAAATGTACCTGTATTATCAAATAGGAATTCTTAAAATAATGCTTTAAATATTTAATCATACTTTTGTTTTTTTAAAAAAATTAGGCTACAAACTGGGGTCACTTCTTTTTTAAGTGAAAAGATCTCATTAACATGATTAAGTTGTTTTTTGAAATGAATTAAAGACTCAATCAGGAAATGATATTGATACTGAGATAATGTATCAAACCTTGTCATCAGGTATAGCTCCACTTCTTGAATTAAGTTTTCTCCTTTTTTTTTTTCTTTGTAGGTCAGTTTTAGCCTTGACCTGAACATTATACAGACAAACAGAGAGAGATAAAAAGACAAGAGATAAAATGAGATAAAAAGACAAACAAAGACTCCAAATAAAGAGAAGAAGGGCAAACTGTGGAAAATTAAACAACTTTTGGAAAATGGACAGTGAAATAGACCTGAATAATTTTTTTACAATACGTTTATCACATTTCTCTTCGGTACATCCCGTCCACCCAAGCAGGACTTTTTATAAGGAGGTTCGGGAGGCATGCCATGTTATCCGCAAGATTGGACGGGACTATATCCTGAATCGTATGGAGGGCAAAGCCCGCGGGGAATCACTTCCTCGGTATATTAATCCTCATTACCAAGTCCTTCGGAAGGGACTTAAAGTCATCGGTCCCCTGGTTGCTTACGAACAAGCATACACATGCTTTCTTAGCAGTCAGGTAAAATAACCAACCAACCAACCAAATAATCTTTGTTTGATAATGTTTTTTAAAGAGTAACCACTGAAGTGCATCTCATGCACCATGATTCCTCACAAACGGCTTTAATAGTAGAAGTGAAACATGTAATTTGATTTGAATGCTTTGATTATGGGTCATGTTGATTTAGTTTCCAGTGTTACCAAACATAAGAATAATGAAGAATAACTGTAAATATTTTAGGCAAAAAGTAGTATTGATCAAAGGTCACATGCAGGAACACATTGTCACTGAATGAATGGAGAGTAGCACTTCATACATGGCAAAAAAAACCTACATGTATCTGTGATACATATAGTGATCCACATTTCATTCGTTTCCCAAAAAGGAAAAACCATTCTAGATTTTTAAAAAATAATAATAATTCCTTTATCCCAGCAGCATAAAATGACTAGAAGATTTCAAATGAGTCCTACAGTCAGAAGAATGGAAAGTGTTGTGAATTTTTTTGTGAAACCGATTTTACTGAGGAAGGCATCTGAATGACACATAAATTTGACATGAATTCATGCATCCCTCTAATCATTTCATCTATTTCAGCTGTGAGTCGGTCAAAGGAGGTGTACACCATTTATGCTCTATAACATTGTTGGACATTTTTCATTATTCATGTATGGTTTGAATGGTTTGCCTAGCTCTATTAACTCAATTTCGTTTCTCATTTATTATATAGTCTAGTTATTAACTCTTAGACAAAATATGGTGTGCTTAGAAACAACAGTATTAAGCGCCTATTGAATGTAATGTATTACTATTATTATTGTTATAATTATTATTATTATTATTATTATCATTATTATTATTATTATTATTATTATTATTATTATTATTATTGTTATAATTATTATTGTTATTATTAATAATATTATTATTATTATTATTATTATTACCATTATTATTATTATTGTTGTTGTTATTATTATTATCATATATTCTTTCATGTTATTATTTTCTTTGCCGACAGGACATTAGTAGCGACTGAGGATGTGCTCGGTAGTACACCCAATGTAGAATACACAGATCTTCCAAAGCTAGACTACTTATGCTGTTAAGACTTTCAGTTTTTCCTCCAATTTTTTTTTTCTTTTCACTCCCCTGCTCCATCAGTGTCATTAAAAATACTGTATATTATGTGTGAGTTTTTGTCCCTCCCCCCCCCCCAAAAAAAAGAATCAAATCAAGGACTGCCCATTTCAAGAAGGCCATTTATTGAGTCTGACAAATAGTCCATCGGTCTTGGCATTCAGATGTGGTGAGGTGCAAGTTATTAATTACACCTGTAATCTTCTGGGTTCACCTTGGAATAGGCATTGATGAATTTCATGAGGCCTATGGATGTCTCCTTGGACATGATGGGTTTTAGTCGAACAGACCCATGCCATATAATCATCTGATTCATCGGACTCTTCCTGCACTTCCTCCTTATTAATGTCACACCAGAGATCTTGAATCTGCAACCCTATGAAATTTAAATGTTAATTTTGTATACTTGAAAATAAAACAGTGAAACCTGTTTTAGCGACCACCTGTATAGAAAGACCACATGTCTATAAAGACCACAAGTTTTGTTTTCCTTGAATCCTTTATTACCACAACTTGGTTTCCCTTCAGTAGTGTTTCCCATTGAAACTGGTATTACAGAAATCTGTTCATAAATCTAACCTGCTTGTAAAGGCTACTTTTCTTGTCTCCCTTGACGGTATCGTCTATACGCAGATTTCACTTTATTACACTTTATAGTTTATAAAATTGCAGCAAGAGATCAATATATAGCACCAGAGTTAAATCCTCGTATATGAATACATGAACTGCAGACCCTTTTAGATATTTTTTGTACAAATACTCCCCCCCCCCCCCCTCCCGGCTCAGACATAGTGAAACAATCTGGGGTATTTTATTCAGTTTGAAACATGTCCTACTGGTATAGCATCTTCAAAGTTAATACCCTCTCATTAGGCCCTCTGACTGTTTGGACAAATTAAACCTTTCTACCCCTTACCAGTGCATGAATAAACTTTTATTCATGCACTGGTATACCCATTTTATATACCGGTACCATCTATAAAGCATTCATTGAAGACAATTTTATTTGTATCTTGCATAAGTAATAAAGGAATCGATGTGTCAGTTCTCTCTTGTCTCTGGTACTACTAGAGTGATAGCGCATGATATAGAATGTTGTGGTTATACCATACTGAAGGGAGCAAGAGTTAGGGTAAGTCATTATGAAAACGTGAAATGAATTTGGGTTTTTTTATATGTTCAGAGCAATTTACTGAATATTGTAATGCATATTAGTTCAATATGTTTGACAGCGTCATAATTGGTGTAAAATGTAAAATGTAAAATGTAATAACCAGAATTCTACTGCAGCAGCAAATGTATATGATGTTTAAAAATTGAGAAGCACAGTGAGGACCTACTGCCACTATTCAAAGAAGCGTCGGGGGAAAACCTGGGCTCCATTTCATAAAAAGTTGTTATAATAGCAACTCTTGCTGGAATGGGAACTTTCATTACCAAAAAAGCCAACCATGGTAATTACGGCTTACTTCGAACCATCGGGTCTTCGCGTCGGGCCGTGTAATCGCGTAACGCGACCTTTCGTGAAAAAAGCCCACTTTATTTACGAAAAGTCGGGTTCACCGTTTGAGAAATATACCAGTTAAATCTACGAAAAGTCGGGTCCATTAACCCGACACTTCGTAGATATTAGCTAGCAAATATACGAAAGATCGCGTCCTTAACGCACATTTCTACAACAAATAATTTGACGGAAAACGGCTTGAATAAAAGCTAGCATTTGATTCGCACAGAGTGGATAAGTCCCCGGACTTTGAACACCGAGGTCCGCGGTTCAAATCCCTGCCGCGACACTAATGTCCTTTGGCAAGACATGAATCTACAATTGCCACGTCTTTCGGATGGTGACGTTAAAGGTCGGTCCCAGACGTAAAAAATCATAATTGATTGATACACGTCTGTAAAAACCCAATTCACCACCACCACCACCACCAAAGTCAGCCTTTGCCTCGGAAAGTCCAGAGGTGAGTATTAAATTTCGCTAATTTGTCCAAAAAATATAATCTATTCCTAATGAGTTCTACATTGTGCCAAATCTGCGTTAATTTCTTTATATTTTCAAAGAACTGCCCTGAGCTGTATGTCATGAAATTATGTGCTATAACCTCACGAACTTTGTAAACTCTTTTCATCGTCGGCAGCTCATTGTTACCGCTGCACCCTGTCACGACGCAACATCTTGCCCAGACTTTCGGGCGGATTGCCTATGATTGTAAATGCAATGCAAAAACGGTTGACAGTGAGATTCAACGTTTATTTTATCCCACCTACATGCATAGTGTGTTGGCGAGTTGACGAATCGGTTATCCTAAATTGTTGCATGATGATGTATAGCTGTGTAAAGCAAGGGGGAGGGCGAGGCGGGGGTCTATGGCTGTGTAGATTTCAAAGACAGCATAAGGAAGCATAATGAGACTAAGTATGATTTAATCCAGCGGTATAACTGGGCTGCGTTTCACGAAACCGTCATAAGTTCATGGACATCCCATAGAAACGCGTGTTAATTCTACAACACGTGTTTCAATGGGATGTCCAAAAGTTAGACTTATGACGGTTTCGTGAAACGCAGCCCCGGTTCCTGTTATCGGAGGGGGGGGCGAAAATTTCTAGTAACTCGGTCAAGAATCAGTGGCATAGTTATGGGCACCAGGATCAAAATATCTCACTAACATTTCTTGCTTACACTTCATTAAGAAATGTATTGCTTAGTTAAATCTAAATAATTGTTCAGCTTTACTTGTTCATTTTTGCTATACAAGCAAAAACTATATTTTGTATTCTGATTTCCTCTCATTTCATTTGCAAGTTTTTTTTGTATTATTAAATTTCAAGTTGAGATATTTATTGTTCAATGTGTGTATTATATTCTAAATTTCTGTTGTATAAATTTCAATTGTATTTTGAGTTCTGTGAAATAAACTAAAATGATTTATAAACCTTGGTCTGCAAAGGTAAATATTTAGTGCTCCTACTGTCCATAATTTGTACATGTACCTTGCATTTATCCTAATTCAAGTCAACTTTCAATCTCATTTTTTTCTTTAACAGTGAAGAATTCAGCTTCTACTCTTCATTGCATTGGACCCCTGCTTTGGAGATCTGTCTCTCAATGAGTGAGGAGTCATGGCCCTGTATGCAGCAGGGGGGTGGAGGGGACAGGAGCAGTAGCCCAACACACAATTCATTTCAATTCAAATTTATTGATATGCAATCAACAATTTTGGATTATTATCGACATATTATGTGGTGCAATGTCATTAAACAAAGTTACAAACAAATAATTGCATTTTTTTTAAAACTAAACCCCTCCCCATAGGTGTGTGCAAATTATTTGAAACTCTTACAGCAGATTATTGTTTCATTTGAGGATTTGAAAATTCATAAATTCAGTACAGTGTACTAGTAATTTGAATTAAATGTTGAGTATGTAAGTTTCAAAAATACTGTTTTCAGTTGAGTTTTAATTGATTTTATTAATTATTAATTTCTTCTAAAGGGATGTGGAATAGCTCATTCTTCCTGAGTTGTGCACAACATCTGACTATGAGCTTTGTTAAGGACTTATTTACAAGTATTGTTTAAAGTAAAAAAAGGATTCTATTGGGCCTTGATACATGTTGGCAATTTGAATTACTAACATTTGAATGGTAGTGATGTAAAACTCTAAAGTCTATTCTTTGTTTTGTTGTAAGTTGTGAACAGAGTATATTGTTTTAAAAAATTGTTATGAGTAATATGAAATATATTTTATATATTTTACCTTTAAGTGATGAATGATGGCTGATATAATTTCCTTTTTATCGGAATGAACCTATTTTAACATGTACATGACTGTAATCACCATGCAGAAAAATAATCATTACATAGCAAATCCATTTTTTTTTTTACTATAAATGTACTTTGATATTGATTGTGTAATCCCCAGCAATTTTTAAAAGAATGTGATAATTGTAATACATGTATACATGCAAAACTAAGAAAATACTGAAGCCCCCTCTTATGAGATATGGGGGTAGGTGAAAAATGAAGCAACCAAGAAGGTGTGTTCAAGAGAGGTGGAAAGGGTTGGAAAGAGAGACAGGGATAGATACAGGAAGAAAGAGATGAAAAATCAATTCAGGCGAGATTATTTGATGAAAATTCGAGGGTGTCCGAGAGAGAGAGAGAGAGGGGGGGGGGTAGAGAATGGGAAAGGATGGAGTAGTGGAGAGTTTGTGAAGGAGATAATTGCAATGTATACGTGTTTTGTGTTGATTAAATTTATCAGATTTTCAAAGTGCATTATCTTTTGAAGATCAAGGTCGTACATCTTTGGTATAGGTCGTCCCACGCATTCACCCAAATTTTATCATCACACGTGATTAGCCACCCCCCCCCCCCCCCCCCATGATCAGTGATTGTAAAGAAAAGATATATATTTGGCATTTCCATGGAAGTCTGTTAATACGTTCAAATTCGACAGATTGGAACCTAATTATAATGAAACTGAAGTACTTGCATATCATAAATGGATTAATATCAAAATTTATTTTTTACCCGATACTTCGTCATTTGAAGGTAGTTTTCTCACGAATATTCGCGTAAAAGATTAGTCTTATGTCAATGACCACAATTGCTAAAAATCACATTTTTACCACACGATTTACCCGACCTTTCGTAAATACAGGGGGCTGTTTTCACGAAAGATCTGGTTACGCGATTACACGGCCCGACGCGATCACACGATGGTTCGAAGTAAGCCGGTAATTACCATTCCAGCGGGATATGCTATCAAAGCAACTTTATATGAAACGGGGCCCTGGTGTAGCAGTAGACCAGCACATCCCAATCAGTTTTACAGGGAGGAGAGACCTGAGGGTCACAGTGATTAAGTTTGCTTTTCCTGTCCCAAGCATAGATTTCGCCACATAATGATAATTAAGGAAAGATGATTAATGATAACTTTTCAAAAATTAAATTTGACTAATAATTTGGTTCTTTGTCTTCTTTGTCATTGATTTCTTGCCCAGCAATTGCCGTGGCAACATGGTGGCAGGCTTAATTTGTCAAGTATATAATAGTATTAGTTACTATGAGGGTAAGTGTAAGCTAGATTCATAATTCTTTTTATGAATTAAGTTGCTGGTAGTATTACAATTAACATTTCATGAAAGTATTTTTCACTTCTTTTGACCATTTCTCAGTTCAACCATTTGATCATGGGTAAGATGGAGAGATACTGTGATGATCCAGAGGAATTCAGACCGGAAAAATTTCAAGTATCTGATGAAAAGTCTGCATAAACTTTTTCTTTATGTTCATGTGCCCACTCCCCCCCCCCCCCCCATCTCTCTTTCTTTCTCCCTCTCTCTCTCTCTCTCTCTAACATACATCTATGGAGGTGCATGCTGGATCTTTCATTCTTTATCTCAAGACACATGTTTTTCTCATTTAATATTTCATAGCCAGTGGTATCATAGTCTTTCATTTGAAGAGTCATAATTTCTAGAGCTTAAAATTAATATCAAGAAGACAAGTCCTATGTATTTTTTTTTCTTTTCTTCCTCCGAGGTACTTTATTTCAATATATCCCTTAACAACATTTCATAAAGTCTAAAGTCAATATTTACAAAATTAGTCAAATGATGAGAAAAAAAAAATCAAACAATTTAGACATGAGATAGAAGAAATGGGAAGAAGGAACTAGAACAGAAACATCTCAAGATTTCTTAATACATCTTTCTGGTTTTTGTATCTCCACTTGATATAAAACACGAAATCATTTTTTAAATACCATCCAAATTGACTGACTATCAAATAATTTACTTCTAAACTGATTTAACATGTACACCTTATAAATTGCATACTGAGCATAAATGAATAATAAATTGATCAGAATGAATTTAGATTCGCTGATGTTAATACCAATTATTATGAGTTTTTCTTCCAGATAAATATCTTTTTGAAACCAATTCAATGTTAATTTGTGGATTCTTTTAGATGATTCAGGTTCGTTACAAAATGAGCAAATCATATTAGAAGAAATCTTCCACTTATAAAGATTATCTTTGAAGGGCAAAATATTATGAAGTAATCTAAAATTAAATTGTCTTACTTTATTATCTTTGATCTTTTTTAGTTTAAAATCTAATACATGTCTCCAGTCCTAATCTATTGGTAGTTGTAACATTTTTTTCCCATAACAATGAAACGGGAGGATTTTCTTGATTTGATTCATTCAAGAGCAAATAAAAATGTTTTGCTTTCATGTAGCTTACGTTAATCAAGTCACCATTTGATATTTCAAACAATTCTTGTGGATTTTCCATTTCATCTGGGGTGTGGTTTGTATTTACAATTTTGTCTACCCATACTTTTGGAAACGCCTTCTTTAACTTGGAGAATTTAAAGTTAACCAACAAAGAATTTGTACCCAGCCGTTCATATAATGAATTACAAGATATCCATTGTCCGTTTTCAAATAGGTCACTGACTTTGTGGATTCCAATTACATTCCATTCTCTAAAGAATAAGACATCGTGTCCATGTTTAATATTGCTATTATACCACAAAATTTGATTACGTATGTCTTTCACGTTTAGAAAGTGAACGTATCTCAATTCACACCAGTACACAAGTAAGGTGACATAAAATTCAGGTAACTTAAACATCTTACATAAAGAAAGCATATCTCTGCTTGAGCAGTTCATTTTTAAAACTATCGGTATATCTTCAATGAAGCTTATCCCAAATCTGAAAAGTAGTCTCCATTGCGACCTACCACCTTTTAAATATTTTGAAAACCAAGATAATTGCAGTGATTGAAATTTAGTTCGTAAGTCTACCATATCCAAACCCCAATTTGCTGCAGGACGAGTAACCACCGCTCTTTTGACCTTATCCTTCTTTGATCCCCAAAGAAAACTATAAATCAATTTGTTTAGGGTAGTAATGATATGCTTTGGAATAGGTAAACATGTCGCAATGTATACAAATTGAGAAACAATAAGCGTTTTAATGATTGTTATTTTCCCGCAGTATGTCAAATTTCTCATTTTCCAAGCTCTCAACAAAGATCTTACTTTCTCTATTTTTGAATTCCAATTTAAACTTTCACATTCTTTTTGTTTTCTAGATATGTATACACCTAAGTATTTAATCGACTCATTTGTCCAATCTAGATTGTTTAAACATTCTTCTTGAAAAGAGGTAGACATGACATTAGTTTTCATTAAGCTTAGTTTTGGTCCCGCTAAGATTCCAAATGTCTCCACTTCTTTCAAAGCAAAGTTCCCAGACTCTATAGAGTTAACAAAAATGACAGTGTCATCGGCCAATTGTGATATTACAACATTTTCTTCAGGGGCAATTACATTGTTCGAGCGAATGTGAATTCCTTTGATATGAGTACTTTGCTTTATTCTCACAGCCATGACCTCAGCTACCAAAATAAAGAGGAGAGCCGATAAAGGACAACCTTGCCTTACACCTTGTTCTATTTTAAATTCCGGGGAGACCCAGCCGTTGTTCATGACTTTGCCTGTCGCATTATTATAAAGAGTCTTGACCCAAGTTTTAAAAGTATCTTTAAACATAAATCTATCTAACAACAAAAAGAGAAAATCATGACTGATATTATCAAACGCTTTTTTAAAATCTAGAAAAATGAAAATACCGGGAGAGTTTGTATAATTGCAATAATCTATCATATCTAGAACGAGACGAATATTTTGAACGGAGGAACGTTGTTTCAAGTACCCAGTCTGATCGGCAGAGACTATGTTTTCTAAAACATTATGCAAACGTTTACAAAGTGTTTTTGCAAGAATCTGGTAATCAATATTCAACAATGATATTGGTCTCCAGTTATCTACAATTCTCTTGTCTCCTTTTTTATGTAACAATGTTATAACAGCCTGCTTCTGGCTTTCGGACAATTCTTGCTTTTCGAAACCCTCATTTAAACTGCCGATCAACAAATATTTCAATTCATCCCAGAAACACCGATAGAATTCAGCGGTCAGTCCATCACTGCCTGGAGACTTGTTATTTCTCATTGATTTTAAGGCTTCTAAACATTCTTTTTCTGATACTGGTCCTTCGCATAGCAAGGCATCTTCTTCAGAAAGAGTGGTTAAATTTGTAGTTTCCAAATATCTTTTATTTTCAGAAAGTTCACAACATGTTTGCTTTGAATATAATTCTTTGTAATATTTAGTTATTTCTTTAAGAATATTCTCGTTACTAGTAATCATTTTTCCATTTTTATTTATACAGTCAAATTCTTTCTTTTTCCCATTCCTCTTTTCTAGGCTGAGAAAATACTTGGTTGATTTTATTATGATATTATATATATATATATATATATATATGGCATGGCATTGTGAACATATATTGAATATCATATCAACTTGATTAGTCTCATCCGTGCTGCAGAGTAGGGCTGCAAATTGATGCAGTCACAGAATCAGTAGATATTAGATGTGTTAAGATATGTAAAAGGTGGAGGTGCCATAGCCCAGTACATGGTTTAAGGCGCTTGACTAGACATGCTAGAGATGCGAGAATCGAAGGTTCGATCCCTGGCACGGCACTTACACCCTTGATCTAGCAACACACCTTATCAACATTGCTCTTTTATCGTTCATCAAATAAATTAAATGCTATAGGCATACCAACATGTACCTGTTGCAAGGAAATCAATGTCTCGTTTAACGAAACAGAAGTGAGCACTCAGGGGTTGTCAGATGAAGATTTTAGCATTACAGGCTCGATTTGCTGTTCCCTAAAAAGTATTAGGTGTGCTCACCAAAAGCCTTAGCACACTACTTTTTTTACCTTTTTGGCAAGGGCTTCATGGTTGAATTATAGCACAGTAACAATACAATCAGTGGCGTAATGACCCAAAATATTTGGGGGTGCTCAATCTTTGCGAGGAGCGAAGCGACCAACCCTGAGGGAGTGTAGCGACCGAGCCGGGGTACACCGCCCCCCCCCCCCCTCACCATATGGAGTTTTTCATTTTTTCGACTTAAATTCCAACTTCAGTTCAGTTCAATTTTTATTTTCTCTCATTTCCAACAAAAGGATTTCATTTTAGTGGGGCGGTAGTGAGCACACGAAGCGTGTGAATCATTAATGAGCGCGCAAAGCGCGCTCCCTAGGGGGAGGGTGCAGGGAGGGGGGAGTTTTCCCCCTCCCGCGCGAAGCGCGGAAGCTCCGATGTTTCTTTGAATTGATCCTTGTCTGTTCCCGCTCTTCTTACGTTCTCTTACCTTTTTTTCTTTTCTCGCTTCTGCTTTTTTTTTCCTTCTACTTTTTCTTTCTTTTTTGTTGGCGTTTTGGAGGGGTGACCGCCCCCATCGCCCCCCCCCCTGGCTACGCAAATGCACTCCCATGGTAAAGGAGTTTTTTGCAGTATTAATGGTTTGCAACTCTGTAAAAGAACACTATTTGGGACTGCAAACTTAAAGCCCGTGTCTAGCTATGGTAAATCTAAGAATATTCATTATCAAAGTTTGAATCCATTGTCAGATAAACAGATAAAACCAAGTGTTATATCATAAAGCACATTAGTATTGATATTATGCGTGTTTTCTGCCTTGCTATGCATGCTATTTGGGAAATTGTGAATACGTTACTTAACAGTAGAAAGGGAGTCTAGGGAGAAGTAATGAAATTCGCGTGATAACACTAATATAAAATTGAAAATAAACCCTGGTTGAAATTTATTTGGGAGGGCTGGCGCCCCCCAAGCCCCCCCCCCCCTCCAGTACGCCAGTGAATACAATATGAATATTAATCAAACTCTAGACCAAGCAGTTTACTTCAAGACTCACCCAAACCCTAAACGTGGTCTTACTAACTCGCAACCACGACCATAATCCTATATAAAGTCCAAGCAGTTGCGTCAGAGCAATATGCCAGAGAACTGAAAAAAAGCTGAAGACGTGAATAGAACCCTATGGCAACAATAACCTTAAAAAACACCGGAGGCGCATCAGGAGTTTACCGTTTCGCTAACGGGCAGCACTTCGTTTTGGCGCGAGGGTTGGTCGATTATTTCGTGTTCTGGGCGGGCGGGGGGGGGGACATTCCATCAAATGTCTTGACAGTAATTCTTACTAACAAATTTTCTCTCAGCCAATCAGATGCAAGGATTTCAGTAGCTTGTAACAGTATGTCGGTAAAAATCACTGACAAGACACTTGATGAAACGCTCCCCGGATTGCCGGTTGATATACATTGCAAAAAATGATGGTCGAAAAATGACCATTTTTGACCGACGTTGGTAATCTATTGAACATACGAAACAGTTGGTCAAAAACTTTGACCAACAAGGGTTGGGCAAAGATTGTGACAAATTGTTGGTCGAAATTTTGACCACCTGTTGATCAAAACACAAATAGATGGTTAAAATTTCGACCAATAGTTGGTCAAAATCGAGAGTTTGTTCCATTATTGAGCTAAACTTGACCAACAAATTAATAAAACAGTTTGCCCAACAGACATACAAAAAGAAATGCTCAATTTTTTGCAGTGTAGGTTAAGTGTGCCAGTCACATCAAGCGCTCCTGGTTATCGTAATCGTTCATTCTGTTGGACCGACTCTTAGGTAAATTGAACTTCGTACGATCCCTCGCCCGTTGAGGCTACAAAGCCATTGTGGATTTTACAAGTGATTTGCTAGTGAAAACAGTCCAGCTAGTGAAGGTTTATCACATTAAGAATAATAATCATGTACAAAATACAGATGATTTTTTAAAGTATCCTTACAAACGGCTGCCATTACTCAACTTGAAACATGCAAATCTTCGGTGAAAGTCAAATATTTCATGTATCTGCAATTTATTATAGTATGGGCTCCACTTGCGTCACGGTTATAATTTTCATTTTGTCTAAAATGAAAAATTAATCATTATAGTTCATCTCGTCCGCTAGGTCATGACACACATTAACAGTCGGGCGTAAGGGGCGGCAGACCATTTTTTTTTTCAATTTCAAGACATTATGAAGCGGAAGAACTTGTTTCTGAACCGATCTTAACTCCCGTCAAGAAAAGTTGATTAAAATCATTAGGTTAGTTGAAATATGAACCGACAAACTGTTGGTTTAAAAATCAATCCCCATATATATATGTTCTACATGCTATTTTTGAATGAATTACAGGCGGGAGTTTCTTGTAACCGTCATGTCTATAACCTATTGACTAAATTTAAGCTGATAGTTTGCTAATTTTCGTTACACGATGTTTCACAACTTATGACGCCTCCAAAGCTGTCATATCTTTTGAGTCAGAGCCCTTTACAGAGTTTAGTTTAATTGGGTTACAACATGGTCGATATTGAAATGTAAGCCAAGCTCAATACGAAAGATATTGCGCCATATTGTGACCCACTGGAACCGAATTGGCCTAACTCTGTAATAAAGGGCTCTGTTACTGGTGACGTCGAGTCAGTGCCATTTATTACAGAGTTATGCCAACTCGGTTTGAGTGGGTCACAATTGCTTTGTTAGGTAAATACAAAAGAAATTGCTCCATGATTTGACCCACTGAAACCGAGTTGGCCAAACTCTTTAATAAACAGATAAAGGGCTCTGAGTCGATAGCCTCTGCAGCGCCATCACATGTCATCAATTGGATAAACTATGGCTGGCTGAAAGGGATGCTACACACATTTTTGTTAAAATCATCCAGATCTATTGTTTCTGCAGGTTCTTGAAATAGTCTTTTATCTTAGTTTATGTACAGTGATGTACGGGAAATATTATAATTTGATAAGAAAACATTTGGAAAAAAGGGGTTTCCAAGGGTTGATTTTTCCGTGATTATAACATCTCGTAATTCTGCAGCCTCAGGCAAGGCAGAGTCAAAGGGCAAGTTTAATTCATTGAAAGTGACCATGGTACCAATCTTACGTTCAAAACGATAATGAACTTTATTACTCAAAACTGCATTTCATAAGCTTTTCTTTGGTATATTTTTGCCTAATTTAAGAAATAACTTGTATCTGTTAACGCCTTTCTACTATTTCTAATCTTTGCATTTCCTAATTCATTCAGACATTTCCAATTTCTTTAAATTTATTTTTTACAAAAATATTTGCGCAATTCCACGGTAACTGACGTTACCAAGATAGAGTACTAGTGGCATTGTTTATATTGTAGTTTTGTGAATGACACTTGCTTTGGCTTTTAATTTTCTATAGATAAATAAGTTGATAATGGGGAAGAAGCACAGGGACAGTTTTTATCTCAGACTGCATTTCTTATCACACAGGAGGCGAAAAGGGGGCCGCTAACTGACGTTACGCAAAAAGACATGGAAAATGATGGTGTCGAATTGAATTTATATATCTCATGTTTCAGACTTGTCATGCTTGTGGGGATTATGTAATTCATTTGAAATTGCACCTAGGTTCCTGGGAAGAGATGTGCGAAATAATGAGCCATTTGAATAATTTGTTTTTGTGTCGTGAAAAATTCACTGAAGACATGTTGGTAACTGACGTTACACTAAAATTCAGCGTAGGTTTTGCACATTTCCATTAGTGTTTCATTCATTAACTACCCAAAATCTGATAAAGTAATCCTTTAAAATCAATTAAATGGAAACAGATCTGAGAAAAATGAGTAAATATCAGAATAAGAGGCATTTAAAGCATTTTTCCCTGATCATAGTCCCATATGTGCATTTTGTTTGATGTTATTCTCCGTAAGGAGGTGATATTGCATATTTTTTTATCTTTTATGTTTATTTGTAACAAAAAGAGGACTCTGTAGTGATTTGAGATTTTTCTTTGGAATTAACAGGGCACAGGGCATCTTCCAATTTTGAGCTCTGTGTCCCATATGTTGTGGATTTGCCCATATGTGTAACTACAAGCAAGGCTATGAGCCTAGGTTATCCAAGAAAATAGTCAAGTAATGACTGATTGCAATTAAACATCATGAACATGACATAACACTAGTCGATAGTAGCGATGTCACAAGATTTCTAGAACTTATAAGCTCTTCGCGAAAACGGTTTGTGAAGAATAAAGACATCTCAGCAGTTGGCGGACCGAGTTATGAATGTCTTGTTGGTTTCCAATAACAGCTAGCCCCACTTGTTCGGTTCAGCCAATATAGGTCAAAATCTTCGATTCTTTATTTTTTTCTAAGCAATATAATAACACGCATGCGGCATGGAAATGTTTGAAACTTCGATGGTATAAATTGTTGAAATACAATTTTTAAAATAGACACTAATTGATTTAAAAACTGACTCAATTTTCATGGTTGCGTAGGTGAAGCTGAGATTGAACAAGTTTGTCGAAAAACCGCTTTGAAATATTCGAAGTATTAATTATTATCAATAAGCAGGCGCTGAAATACAGCCCCGACATAGCACCTGAAAAGCTCTCCAAACACCGCTGAGATTCATGACGTCACGGGTGGGATGTAAATTACACAAGCAGACTATGTCCCATAACATCTCACACATTTTCAGTGCCTCTTTTGTCGTCCTCTATTCAGTTATTTCTTTCACTTCATTAGTGTCAGTCTAAATGTTTAATCCATTCTTTTCCCTAAACCCCGTGCATGGTATCATTTAGATGGAAAATGAGGCGTTACTGTGATGAAGGATTCAACGAAATAGACGCAATTGCATTTTCAGCTGCACACACTGCGCTATGTTCAGCGTTTCAAGAGGGAGTGACTACCGTCCATGCAATCATTCGGCGGGCTTTTCAATTTAAAAGTGTGGTTTCTTTGATTGTTCATTAACTGTTATCCTGTATATTTACGAAACTGAGATTTCAGTTATTAGAAGTGGTTTCATTTCCCTTTTAGAATGGTACAAAAATGAGCACGTTAAAATGCACTAAATTCTTTATTATTTGAGATATAATTGCACTGCAGTTATATTCTTTCTGTATGGGAAGTCGTCTGCTTTGACGGGGTTGAACCCGTTCGTGACGTCAGTAAAACATCGTTATTTTTTGTCGAATCGTTCCTATATCACAGACGCTGGGAGGTGTTTTATTTGTATCATTTTTAGATTACCTGATACGTAGTTGACATAAAACTGATACGATTGTTATCTGTTAGCTTTCCAGTTTCTAGTAATACATCATTTGCCATATTTGTGATTTTCTTTGAATGTGTACTTCGTAGTTTGATCAGGGACATTCACTTTTTTTGATACAGGGGAGACAAGTGCGAGTCGTGTGTGTAATCATCGTAAAATTAGGAGACGTGTATTTTAATCGGTTTAATTTAGCAGTGTGTGTATTACCATCATTTGCAAAATGGATATTTCAATAATTTAGAGTGCATTCTTTTATCTCATTAATGAATACAGAACATGTTTTCACAGTGTTTAGTACCACAAGAGTAGGAACGTGTGAATACGTTGAAAATAAATGTATGATCTGAAAAATAAATATGTAACTCTGCTTTTTCTTTTGAGTTATTGCATTTTGGAAGGGCGATATCAAACTTATGCAAATGAGGGCAAAGTGTTGATGAGTAAATTGAAATGACTGATTATTCACACATTCAACTCACACTGCTTATAATGTAATGTTCATGTTTGAGTGGTAGGCTATGTTGCAAACCAATCAGTCTGCCTGCAAGAATATAGAGGTAGATGTCACTCTTGATTAAACTGAACCTCAATAAGATATATAAATATGTTATCGAGCTTCAATTCAATCAAGAGTGTGTTGGTGTGTGTGTGTGTGTGTGTGTGTGTTGACTCTCATTTTGTGAATCCACCTACATCTAATTTTAAGTATAAGTGTAAAGTGTACCAGATAACAAACCAACTATTTTTGCCATGCTGGCAGTGGTGGTTTCGCCAGTTACCGGCAGACCCAGCAACAAGCAAAGCGCTAATCACCGTCCTGCATCGCAATGTTCTCACTACCAAGGCATATACCCGCCATGGTCGTGAGCGATAATGGACCTCCAGTGCCAGTTTCTCGAAACCGACTCGTTGGCTAGTTGTTCACTAAGTGTTTCACGAAGCCGTCGTTACCAAGGAAAACGACAACTTTCGAGACAAAGACTTATGACGCCTCCACACCTGTCATCAACATGATCAATATCGCGATAACAACACCTCTTTTAGGGAATCCCAGTCCACTGTTGTGGCGGCGCCTATATGCTGGGTAATTTCAGCTTGTGGCGAAGATGCCGGGTGTAAGGGGATATCGCAATCGACATGAACATTAATCAACATCGAATTTTGAACCACAACAGTTCTTTCTTTATGTTGTTCGAAAATCTAGCTTACTTTTTGTTGTTTTTTATTTTTGGTTTAGTTTTTTGTATATATGATACTTTATTGCAACGCATGCAGAGGATAAGGTCATGAAGGATTCAAATACAATAAAGAAGAACATACAGATCAATAACAATCATAGAATTAATATACACATATTCAAATAAACTGTATGAACTTGAAATCATAGTTCTAGAGAAAGGACATAGGTTACAATCAACTTGATAAGAATAATAGTACCGTATAACATCAGTTGAGAGACCGAAGGACGTAAGCTACAGAAGGCCATGTGTTTTGAACTCGTCAACCAAAAAGGGTGCTTTTGTTATGCTTTTTCAAATTTCATTCTATTTAAACATATGATATCTCGGCTATTATGGAGGGGTATTGTCATTGGAATCATTTTAAAGCTGAAAAATTCTGTGTTGATAGAATAAAACGGGGTCCGCCCACTAGACCGAAGGCCCACGAGACCGAAGGCCCGCGTGGCCGACTTTTCCCGTACCGTATCGCTATTGGTATATAAAATAATTATGTCTCCTTTTAGCATGTTTAGTCCTCCTTTCAGAATGTCACACACCTTCAATGAAAAACTTTCCCCTGCCCTATAATACTTGTTAAACTTCCTTCTGGCACAGGAATTGGTCAAAGCGGTGTACATGATTGATTACAGTGTGCTATTTTCGGCCCCGCGGGCCTTCGTGAAGTGGGTTGTCACCATAAAAACTGATGAGGGTGGTTGAGGAGAAGCAGGAGGGGAATGGTTAACATTAATTCTTTGAGAGCGATATATTTGTAGTATTAAACTTAGTGTACTAAAAGGCGCTAGACATTGGATTTTGTTCTTATCTCACAACTATCCTTATTTAGTCTTTTATTTTAGTTTTGCAAATTGAAAAAAAAAAACTATATCGTAAATGGTATTTTCTAATCTTTAAGTCTATACAGTAACTGCAAGTAGATTATGTTAAGTTCAGATTTTGTACCGGACAATTATTTTAGCGCAGAGCCTGTATGTCTTACTCCATAATAGAATTTTCGAGATTCCCAAAAGTCGTACTTGTTCACTTTTTTTTTGTTATATATTTTCGTTTTTATAGCATAACAAAAGTATGAACTTCATTTGTAATTGTTAGAAATCTTTCATGTCTCTCCCTTTTCAGATTTCATCAACCCACTCACAAGGTAAAATAAACAGTACCCTTAGCTCTTAAATGTGTGTCTATAGATGCCGGCGACTGAGATGTTATTCATCATGCTAAAAATAGAGATGAAACGTTCACATAATTGTAAAGCGTGAGAATATCTCTTTCGCAGTCGATAATTTTCCCAAGACCGCATGATATAGCCTAATAATATGTGGAATGATGTAGCCAAAAATCGTCATATCAGTGCAGATTATATCAGAAACTGTTAAGGTAAGTGATTAGCTCTTTTTTTTTTCATTTCAGCAATTTTATTGCGGTTAAAGGAAATTCAGTTCACCTGAAACGGCTGCTCTTCAGCAAGTCCGTGAGAGATTACAAAATCGAATGACAGAAAAAGGCCATGTCAATTCATACAGTATGTAAAAATGAAAAAGCGATTAGAAAAATACTGTAATGTATGACAAAAGAATTTAAGACATAATTCAACTAAGATGGGAATTATTAATTTAACAGTACGAAGCAATATACGTACAAATGATCCAGATTCACGCTCAAAGAGACAATTTTCATGCTCAATTTTAGTTATGTATCAATGTCCTCTACTATGTCATTCATTATTTTACCATAATAGTTTATCTTTATCGTGTTCTTGGAGTGTGATTGTAAATGCCCTGCACCATTTTGAAAAGCATGCATCCTAGGAAAAAATAACTACCTTTCATTAGCATTATTGAATATTAATGATATTATCAATAATGATAATGAGAATAATGATATCAATAGTAATAATGAAAGAAAAATATCAATGATGATAATAATGATAAATGAAAAAGCGCCAACTATGAATCCACTGTGTGAAGTGCTCAGGGTGTATGCAGAAACAGTTAAGCCTGAACAGAAATGTGTTTTATATGATTCTTAAAAGAATCATAGGTGTTGTGAATCAGAGGTGTTATAGATCAGTGGATAAGTCTCCGGACTTTTGAACCACAGGGTCCGGGGTTCAAATCTCACTGCAGCAATCGCGTCCTTTGGCAAGACGTTTATCTACATTTGTCACTCTCCACCCAGGTGTAGTAAATGGGTACCCGGTAGGAAGAAATTCTTTGAATGCTGGAGCGCCTGTACGTCTATAATAAACACAAACACAAGAGTGCTCTTTCATAATAACATTTTTAACAGTGTATGTACAACCACAAGTAGCACAAGGCAATGAAAGTGATGATAAATTGCCATTTGGCCTACTGCCATTTAGTATTCTCATCACATGGTCTAACTTCGTTAGGTCTAATGTCACTTTGTCCATAAACATTTCGTCTAACAACCATTTAAGTCCAATAATCGTATTGCCCAATAGTCATTTCGTCTAATGATCAGTTGGTCTATCGTCTACAAAGGCCTGTATTTTTCCTAACTCGCTGCGCTCGCTCGTATAATATTTAGATACACGATGGTTTGGGAAAGCAAATGAATACTGCAAGCGAAGTGACCAAAAATAGATATCGAATATTCTTATGGGTAATTTGATGAAGAATTATCACTTCTAAAATGAAAGAATTATATACATTTTTTCTGGCTCTTTGCGCTCGCTCATATAAAAGTCACCAAATTTGGTTGAAAGCGACTGAACTGTGCAGGAAATACGAAGGGAAATATGATAGAGGCACGCAATTGAACGTGCCTAGTGGGCTATATGCGGTTAAATGTATAGATTTTGGCCTTCGGCAAACGGTGGCATTGTTTATCGGCACTCCCCCCCCCCCCCCCCCCCCCCCCCGTCCTCTGAAAAAGGTCCAGCGACAACCCTGAGAGCAAACACATATAAATCTAAATGACCTTGGTAAATATGTGTATCGTAACCGATTTGTTGTCCCCCATTTCTCTCCGTCCCTGCTTCTATTGTAAGTCTGCAAATAAAGTTTGCGATGGTAAGTAGGTCTGCTTTTTAAATTATTTCATCACCGTAAGTATGGTTTGGTAAGTAAGGACACGAAAGAGCATCCCCCAATCTGGGACCCTATAGACACGATAATATTGCTTTATACTTTATGTATACATCTAAATCTTAGTAGCCCCTCCCCCCCGAAAAAAAAAAAAAAAATAATAATAATAATAATAATGATTTAAATCAATACTTTTCATAGTGCCGGAATGAGAACTGCAGACATACCACCGCATATATGACGGGGGGTCTACATTTATTCAGGTTATTAGTGTCATTTACTAAAGAAATCTTTGGAATTATGAATGTGTCGTGAGCTCTAAGTATTATTCGTTCTCAATTCTTTTTCTTTGTGCAGTCCATTGGAGCGAAATGAACAGAAAACGCAAGCTTTCTACACACAAAGATGTTCATGATCATCTTGTATGTGCTATCTGCACCGATATCTTCGATGATCCAAGAAATCTAGTGTGTGGCCATGTATTCTGCAAGAAGTGTCTGGAGAACCTTCGGAGAATTCGTAGTGATGACACAGTCATTCCTTGTCCTTCTTGCAGGAGAAGGACCAAACTTCAAGAAAG
This sequence comes from Echinometra lucunter, assembly GCA_029962745.1. Taxonomy (NCBI): domain Eukaryota; kingdom Metazoa; phylum Echinodermata; class Echinoidea; order Camarodonta; family Echinometridae; genus Echinometra; species Echinometra lucunter. The sequence goes on along the minus strand of JAPZVO010000124.1, from coordinate 50,361 downwards.
ACGAGTTGATGGTCTCTCTCGGAACATACCCCTCAGCAGCCTCCTCGACCAAGACCTAAGCGAAGAGCCTGGACCTTCGTGTAAGAGATTAAAAGGATGTCGCTTTTGTACCATGCACAACAGTGAGCTGAGAGATATTTATTGTAGTACATGTAAGGCATACATATGCTTCACATGTTTCAAAGATCAACATTCCGACCATACGACTCAAACCAGAAATGCATTTCTGAAAGAGCTGAGTCAGAAGCTTGATGACATCAAAAAGCAATATGAGGTCAAGGAGAAGACCGTAGAAGATTATCTGCGGACATTAGATCAGATCAAAAATAAATTTTTTGATGCTATAGCTCAGGCTGAGGAGAAGATCGAACAGAGATTCAGAGATGATTATGCTGCACTCATCACTCAGAAGAGAAATAGACTAGACAAACTAGGCAATGTTAAGAGCAATTGGGAAGAGCTCTATGACTCTACAAAAGAGGTGGGAGAATTGATACAGGAGGGATTGGTGACTGTCGTTCCCGAGACGATGTTGGAGAGTGAGGGTTTATTGGAGGATCTTGATAACGAGGATCTGGAGTCCTACGGTAGAAAGGTTGATAATGCGATGGATTTTCTTGAAACCGACTATGTAGAAGATTTAGAGGACTTAACTAAACGGTTGCGTCGGTCATCATCCCTCACCCTCAGAGCAATATGTCAGAGAACTGAAAAAAGCTGAAGACGTGAATAGAGCCCTATGGCAACAGTAACCTTAAAAATTCCAGAGGTACATCAGGAGTTTACTATTTCGCTAACGGGCAGCACGACGTTTTGGCGCGAGGGCTGGTCGATTATTTCGTGTTCTGGGCTGGCGGGGGGGGGGGCATTCCATCAAAATGTCTTGACAGTAATTTTTACCAATCACATGCAAGGATTTAAGTAGCTTGTAACAGTATGTCGGTAAAAATCACTGACAAGACACTTGATGAAACGCTCCCCGGATTGCCGGTTGATATACATTGCAAAAAAAATGTTGGTCGAAAAATGACCATTTTTGACCGACGTTTGTAATCTGTTGAACATACGAACAGTTGGTCAAAAACTTTGACCAACAAGGGTTGGGCAAAAATTGTGACAGATTGTTGGTCGAAATTTCGACCACCTGTTGATCAAAACACAAATAGATGGTCAAAATTTCGACCAATAGTTGGTCAAAATCGAGAGTTTGCTCAATTATTGAGCTAAACTTGACCAACAAATTAATAAAACAGTTTGCCCAACAGACATACAAAAAGAAATGCCCAATTTTTTGCAGTGTAGGTTAAGTGTGCCAGTCACATCAAGCGCTCCTGGTTATCGTAATCGTTCATTCTGTTGGACCGACTCTTAGGTAAATTGAACTTCGTACGATCCCTCGCCCGTTGAGGCTACAAAGCCATTGTGGATTTTACAAGTGATTTGCTAGTGAAAACAGTCCACAGGAGTGAGGGTTTATCACATTAAGAATAATAATCATGTACAAAATACAGATGATTTTTTTAAAGTATCCTTACAAACTGCCATTACTCAACTTAAAACATGCAAATCTTCGGTGAAAGTCAAATATTTCATGTATCAGCAATTTATTATAGTACTGGCTCCACTTGCGTCACGGTTATAATTTTCATTTCGTCTAAAATGAGAAATTAATCATTATAGTTCATCTCGTCCGTTAGGTCATGACACACAGTCGGGCGTCAGGGGCCGCAGACCATTTTTTTTTTTCAATTTCAAGACATTATGAAGCGGAAGAAATTGTTTCTGAACCGATCTTAACTCCCGTCAAGAAAAGTTGACAAAAATCATTAGGTTAGTTGAAATATGAACCAACAAACTGTTGGTTTAAAAATCAATCCCCATATATATATGTTCTACATGCTATTTTTGAATGAATTACAGGCGGGAGTTTCTCGAAACCGTCATGTCTATAACCTATTGACTAAATTTAAGCTGACAGTTTGCTAGTTGTCCGTTACACAATGTTTCACAACCTATGACGTATCCAAAGCTGTCATATCTTTTGAGTCAGAGCCCTTTACAGAGTTTAGCCGAGTCAGTTTAATTGGGTTACAACATGGCCGGTATTGAAATGTTAGCCAAGCTCAATACGAAAGATATTGCGCCATATTGTGACCCATTGGAACCGAATTGGCCTAACTCTGTAATAAAGGGCTCTGTTACTGGTTACTCTACGTCAACGTCGAGTCAGTGCCATTTATTACAGAGTTAGGCCAACTCGGTTTGAGTGGGTCACAATTGCTTTGTTAGGCAGATACAAAAGAAATTGCTCCATGTTTTGACCCCCTGAAACCGAGTTGGCCAAACTCTTTAATAAACAGATAAGGTCGCACGCCTGTAAATATTTCCCCATAGGCTCCTGTGTAAAAAATGGAATTTGATAAATTCATGAAGAAAAAAGTGTTTATAATGACACCATTCAAACTTTTGTCTGTAAGAGTGCATACATTGTTCTTTAATTGCTGAAAATATGAAGGGGGGTTTTCAGCATTTTTTGCGGTAGAGGGGCTGAAACTCAGACTAACCAAAAACTTGCTCAAAGTTGCAGTGGTTATGAGGTTTCTTGCATCACTAATATAGTCCCCATAAAATCCAACTGGGACAATCCGCTGCTCTCTCATGGGACTGATCTGAACCAGTAATTATCCCTCTTTACACACGTATGAAAAAAGGTGTTAAATTATGTAGCACTGATTTTATATAATTTTTTTTTTCAACAATGACATCATCTTTGGTACGGGTTGGAAGGATATCTGAAAATGACTTACAGGCGTGCGGCCATAAAGGGCTCCGAGTCGATAGCCTCTGCAGCGCCATCACATGTCATCAATTGGATAAATTATGGCTGGCTGAAAGGGATGCTACACACATTTTTGTTAAAATCATCCAGATCTATTGTTTCTGCAGGTTCTTGAAATAGTCTTTTATCTTAGTTTATGTACAGTGATGTACGGGAAATATTATAATGTGATAAGAAAACATTTGGAAAAAAGGGGTTTCCAAGGGTTGATTTTTCCGTGATTATAACATCTCGTAATTCTGCAGCCTCAGGCAAGGCAGAGTCAAAGGGCAAGTTTAATTCATTGAAAGTGACCATGGTACCCATCTTACGTTCAAAACGATAATGAACTTTATTACTCAAAACTGCATTTCATAAGCTTTTCTTTGGTATATTTTTGCCTGATTTAAGAAATAATTTGTATCTGTTAACGCCTTTCTACTATTTCTAATCTTTGCATTTCCTAATTCATTCAGACATTTCCAATTTCTTTAAATTTATTTTTTACAAAAATATATGGACCATTCCACGGTAACTGACGTTACCAAGATAGAGTACTAGTGGCATTGTTTATATTGTAGTTTTGTGAATGACACTTGCTTTGGCTTTTAATTTTCTATAGATGAATAAGTTGATAATGGGGAAGAAACACATGGACAGTTTTTTATCTCAGACTGCGTTTCTTATCACACAGGAGGCGAAAAGGGGGCCGCTAACTGACGTTACGCAAAAAGACATGGAAAATGATGGTGTCGAATTAAATTTATATATCTCATGTTTCAGACTTGTCATGCTTGTGGGGATGATGTAATTCATTTGAAATTGCACCTAGGTTCCTGGGAATAGATGTGCGAAATAATGAGCCATTTGAATAATTTGTTTTTATGTGGTGAAAAATTCACTGAAGACATGTTGGTAACTGACGTTACACTAAAATTCAGCGTAGGTTTTGCACATTTCCATTAGTGTTTCATTCATTAACTACCCAAAATCTGCTAAAGTAATCCTTTAAAATCAATTAAATGGAAACAGATCTGAGAAAAATGAGTAAATATCAGAATAAGAGGCATTTAAAGCACTTTTCCCTGATCATAGTCCCATATGTGCGTTTTGTTTGATGTTATTCTCCGTAAGAATGTGATATTGCACACTTTTTTTTATCTTTTATGTTTATTTGTAACAAAAAGAGGACTCTGTAGTGATTTTAGATTTTTCTTTGGAATTAACAGGGCAGAGTGCATCTTCCAATTTTGAGCTCTGTGTCCCATATGTTGTGGATTTGCCCATATGTCTAACTGCAAGCAAGGCTATGAGCCTAAGTTATCCAAGAAAATAGTCAAATAATGACTGATTGCCATTAAACATCATGAACATGACATAACACTAGTCGATAGTAGCGATATCACAAGATTTCTAGAACTTATAAGCTCTTCGCGAAACGGTTTGTGAAGATCAAAGACATCTCCGCAGTTGGCGGACCGAGTTATGAATGTCTTGTTGGTTTCCAATAACAGCTAGCCCCACTTGTTCGGTTCAGCCAATATAGGTCAAAATCTTCGATTCTTTATTTTTTCTAAGCAATATAATAACACGCATGCGGCATGGAAATGTTTGAAACTTCGATGGTATAGATTGTTGAAATACAATTTTTAAAGTAGACACTCATTGATTTAAAAACTGACTCAATTTTCATGGTTGCGTAGGTGAAGCTGAGATTGAACAAGTTTGTCAAAAAGCCGCTTTGAAATATTCGAAGTATTAATTATTATCAATAAGCAGGCGCTAAAATACAGCCCCGACATAGCACCAGAAAAGCTCTCCAAACACCGCTGAGATTTATGACGTCACGGGTGGGATGTAAATTACACAAGCAGACTATGTACCATAACATCTCACACATTTTCAGTGCCTCTTTTGTCGTCCGCTATTCAGTTATTTCTTTCACTTCATTAGTGTCAGTCTAAATGTTTAATCCATTCTTTTCCCTAAACCCCGTGCATGGTATCATTTAGATGGAAAATGAGGCGTTACTGCGATGAAGGAATCAACGAAATAGACGCAATTGCATTTTCAGCTGCACACACTGCGCTATGTTCAGCGTCCATGCAATCATTCGGCGGGATTTTCAATTTGAAAGTGTGGTTTCTTTGATTGTTCATTAACTCGTATCCTGTATATTTACGAGACTGAGATTTCAGTTATTAGAAGTGGTTTTATTTCCCTTTTAGAATGGTACAAAAATGAGCACGTTAAAATGCACTAAATTCTTTATTATTTGAGATATAATTGCAATGCAGTTATATTCTTTCTGTATGGGAAGTCGTCTGCTTTGACGGGATTGAACCCGTTCGTGACGTCAGTAAAACATCGTTATTTTTTGTCGAATCGTTCCTATATCACAGATGCTGGGAGGTGTTTTATTTGTATCATTTTTAGATTACCTGATACGTAGTTGACATAAAACTGATACGATTGCTATCTGTTAGCTTTCCAGTTTCTAGTAATACATCATTTGCCATATTTGTGATTTTCTTTGAATGTGTAGTTTGATCAGGGACATTCACTTTTTTGAGGAGACAAGTGCGAGTCGTGTGTGTAATCATGGTAAAATTAGGAGACGTGTATTTTAATCGGTTTAATTTAGCAGTGTGTATATTACCATCATTTGCAAAATGGATATTTCAATAATTTAGAGTGCATTCTTTTATCTCATTAATGAATACAGAACATGTTTTCACAGTATTTAGTACCACAAGAGTAGGAACGTGTGAATACGTTGAAAATAAATGTATGATCTGAAAAATAAATATGTAACTCTGCTTTTTCTTTTGAGTTATTGCATTTTGGAAGGGTGATATCAAACTTATGCAAATGAGGGCAAAGTGTTTGAGAGTTAATTGAAATGACTGATTATTCACACATTCAACTCACACTGCTTATAATGTAATGTTCATGTTTGAGTGGTAGGCTATGTTGCAAACCAACCAGTCTGCCCTCAAGAATATAGAGGTAGATGTCACTCTTGATTAAACTGAACCTCAATAAGATATATAAATATGTTATCGAGCTTCAATTCAATCAAGAGTGTGTTGGTGTGTGTGTGTGTGTGTGTGTGTTGACTCTCATTTTGTGAATCCACCTACATCTAATTTTAAGTATAAGTGTAAAGTGTACCAGATAACAAACCAACTATTTTTGCCATGGTGGCAGTGGTGGTTTCGCCAGTTACCGGCAGACCCAGCAACAAGCAAAGCGCTAATCACCGTCCTGCATCGCAATGTTCTCACTACCAAGGCATATACCCGCCATGGTCGTGAGCGATAATGGACCCCCAGGGCCAGTTTCTCGAAACCGTCTCGTTGGCTAGTTGTGTTTCACGAAGCTGTCGTTTCCAAGGACAACGACAACTTTCGAGACAAAGACCTATGACGCCTCCACACCTGTCATCAACATGATCAATATCGCGATAACAACACCTCTTTTAGGGAATCCCAGTCCACTGTTGTTGCAGCGCCTATATGCTGGGTAATTTCAGCTTGTGGCGAAGATGCCGGGTGTAAGGGGATATCGCAATCGACATGAACATTAATCAACATCGAATTTTGAACCACAACAGTTCTTTCTTTATGTTGTTCGAAAATCTAGCTTACTTTTTTTTTTTTTGTTTAGTTTTTTGTATATATGATTCTTTATTGCAACGCATGCAGAGCATAAGGTCATGAAGGATTTAAATACAATAAAGAAGAACATACAGATCAATAACAATCATAGAATTAATATACACATATTCAAATAAACTGAATGAACTTGAAATCATAGTTCTAGAGAAAGGACATAGGTTACAATCAACTTGATAAGAATAGCAGTACCGTATAACATCAGTTGAGAGACCGAAGGATGTAAGCTACAGGAGGCCATGTGTTTTGAACTCGTCAACCAAAAAGGGTGCTTTTGTTATGCTTTTTTAAAATTTCATTCTATTTAAACATATGATAACTCGGCTATTATGGAGGGGTATTGTCAACGGAATCATTTTAAAGCTGAAAAATTCTATGTTGATAGAATTAAAACGGGGTCCGCCCACTTGACCGAAGGTCCGCGAGACCGAAGGCCCGCGTGGCCGACTTTTTCCGTATCGTATCGCTATCAGTATATAAAATAATTATGTCTCCTTTTAGCATGTTTAGTCCTCCTTTCAGAATGTCACACACCTTCAATGAAAAACTTTCTGCTGCCCTATAATACTTGTTAAACTTCCTTCTGGCACAGGAATTGGTCAGAGTGGTGTACATGATAGGTTACAAAGTGCTATTTTCGGCCTCGTACTTTTTCACTTTTTTTTGTTACATATTTTTTGTTTTTATAGCATAACATCAGTATTAACTTCATTTGTAATTGTTAGAAATCTTTCATGTCTTTCCCTTTTCAGATTTCATCAACCCACTCACAAGGTAAAATAAACAGTACCCTTAGCTCTTGAATGTGTGTCTATAGATGCCGGTGTGATAGTTCATGTGTTCCACGTTCCGCAGGAACGAAATGGCTATTTGATTCGTTCACCGGAACCAAACGACTACTAGTATTTGATTCGTTCCAGCGGAACCAGACGTCTGATACTACTTTTGGCCGATACGTTACGAAAGCCGCCGTTTGGTTACGACATTAGCCAAGAGTTTCAGGGTACATTTCAGAGGCCATGAAAGGTTATTTGACGGAGAGGGGAGCTGACACCCAAACAGGCGAAATCCAGATCCTGCAGATAGGGCCCTAGCGGGGGTTCAGGGGTGGCACCCCCCTCCCCGAACCCTTCGTGGGTGTTTTTTCTGATTTTGAAAGTCTATTTCTAAATTTACAATTTGAAATATAAGCTTTTAAAACTATTACGATTATAAATATTTTTAAGTGGGAATGCAGTTTATATTGAATAGGTTTAAATAACAGCCATTAAAAGTTCTGATAAATCTATATATTCCGGATATTCTGATGGAGTCTGCAAAGTAGATAACAAAATGTTTATATTTCTATTTTGAGAAGTATTATTCTCAATAAGTTATCTTAAAGCATATGCAACAATATGAAAAAAATTTGCAAATTATTTGTCCAGAGTTACGCTTATAGTCAACCCAACGAATTGTAAGGCAATGTTTTGCCCAAGGTTATGCATTTCCAACATATTGCTCGGTTGTTTGTCAAATCTTTTTACCAACATCAATTTACCCTTTTTTTTGGGGGGGGGGGTTACATTGTGGTTGCAAAATAATATCCAGCATCAAGGAAAATACTAGTACCCTCCTCCCTGAAAAGCAGTGGCGTAATTAGGCAAAATAATTTGAGGGGGCAAAACATGACATATGCATGAAGCACATTTTCGATCTATAAGTAACGCACTGATCTGTACATAAAGATATTTTTAAAAAGGTATTAAAAACTCAAAATCCTTGTATTGTGTCTTAATCATTTCATCATCTCATCTCATTTCAGTCCAAATCATCATCATCATCATCATCATCATCATCCTTTTCCCACACTCTGCCTGTATGTTCCTACACTTTTCAGTCTGATATACTAATCCCCTCCCCTGCTGCGTCACTCAGATGGCAGTGAGCACCAGACATGTTATATAACTGGTAAAATGTAGATGTGAGTTGTTGTGATGGAATAAACTTACTACCAGTTTGATTCTACCTCGATGCAGCCATGAGGGCTTTTACTAAACGCTCGGGTCGCGGCGCGGGGCGGCGCGGCGCGCTGAAAACACTCGGGTCGCGGCTCGAGTGTTTTTTTACCGTACCGCTAACGCGTCAGATTCTCTCATTTAATGCCGCAGAGCGTCTTGAGCAGAGGCCATTATCGCTTTCGGTACGCAAAAAAGTGCAATACCACGAAAGTTGTGCAATAATTGTGCAATACGCATGCGCGTGGACTTTGCCTCGTTAGTGATTGCAGTCACTATATAGACATGAGTACACACATATACATCGAGGTTTTTACCCGACTGCTAAGAAACCACAAGTGCCTTTGAGCAAGCAACCAGGCCGGGGACCGACGGCTTAAGGTCCTCTCCGAAGGACCTGATAATGAGGATAAATTGGGGTATATTGTAATGGTAGTTTATGGCAACAAGCCCTTCCCAACCTCCATAGATCTACTGATCGAAGACTGAAGAGGTAGACGTTGTCGAACTCGAAGTCTACGCTACGGTAAGAGTATAGGCTGCTATGCTGCATGTGTGATTTGTATAGCGCGCGCGCGAGCGAGATCGAGATAGCCGAGGCATTCGTAGACAGATAACGGCCTCCGCTCAAGTCGCTCTTTGGCATTAAATTAGAGAATATGACGCGTTAGCGGTACGGTAAAAAAACACGCTCGCGGCTCGCTGAGCCAATTTTTTATTACGGTGTCTTCAAATCGGCCTACACGATGGGAAAATTTTATTGAAAATTCTCGATTTCTTTACAACAGATTTGAAATTATCAACAATAATTATTTTGAAAGATTGCTAATCATGCCTACATGTGCATGAACATCTAAGATTTTCTCTCCCTTCATGTCCGCCTTCATTTCTCTTAACTGTGATTCTATATTCTTCTACACTCATCTCTTCACCATCTATCCTCATTTGTCTGATGCATTTTACCATAATTTCCATAAGACCAATGATATTCTCTGTTTCTGTATTTCTTTTCCTTCTTTACCCTTATATAATGTGTTCTCTATTTCCCACAATTCATCTTCTTTTCTTCTATTTCCATCCATCCTTGTAATTTCTATCCTATTAAGTTTTATTAACTGTATTTTCATATTTTAGTCTTTAGCAACAAAATTCTACATTTCATTCTATCCGTTTATTTACCCTCTGTTTTCCTGTCATGTGATTTAGAAAAAAATCTGTATCACTATTAAACCTGGCCAATAAATTCTTTCAAATTTTACACTTTTACTCCTATCATTCCATATTATTTCTTTCTTTCACTGTTTTGTATTCCTCTCTTATCAATTTCCCACAATTCATCTTTGTACTCGTTCCATTCTTCCTCGTTTCCATTCTGTCATACCCCCTTCCTTGCAGTCTTACACTTTCTTTAAAGTTCAGTTTATCTACCTAGTATTTTTTCTTTCGTATTGTCAATCTTAATTCTCGTCTTCCTATTTTTCTATCAGTTTAATGAAGAGCAACTTTCAACTTTTCTTTTTTATATTAGATTTTCCCCTCGAACCCGCCTTGAAGACAACAATGAAAAAGGGCTGTAAAGAAATCGAGAATTTTCAATAAAATTTTCCCATCGTGTAGGCCGATTTGAAGACACCATTAAAAAAAAATGGCTCAGTAAGCCGCGACCAGAGTGTTTAGTAAAAGCCGCATTATGAGCAATGGCGAGGCTAGGATTTCAAGGGGGGGGGGGGGGCAGGGAGAGGGACTTAAGAAGCTCCGACGTTGCTTTGTCGTTGTTCCCTGTCTGCTCCCGCTTTTCATACGTTCTCTTACCTTTTTCTTTTCTGGCCCACTCTTTTTTTATTCTTCTTTTTTCTTTGTTTTTTTCTTTTCCCCCTTTTATTTTCCTGGCGTTTTGGCAGGGGGGGGGGGGGGACCAGGCGCGGATCCGGGGTGGGGGTCCGAGCGGGCCTTGCCCCCCACCCCCCATACTCAAAATTTGTGTTTTCAGCCAGATACGTTACGAAAGCCGCCCTTTGGTTCCGACATTAGCTAAGAGTTTCGGGGTACATTTCAGAGGCGTTATTAGAGATAGGAGAGCTGACAACCAAACAGGCGAAATCCAGATCCTGCAGATAGGGGCCTAGTGGGGTTCAGGGGGGTACCCCCCCCCCCCTTCCCCGAACCCTTGATTTTTTTCTGATTTTGAAAGTCTATTTCTAAATTTACAATTGAAATATAAGGTTTTTTTAAACAAATAAGGTTTTATCATCATTTGGCCGAAAGCGTGGGTGACCCCCGCCCCCCCCCCCCCCCCCGCCGCTTCCCCTGCCCCTAAAGTTTGATCAGTAATATCACCAAAAGTATTATTACACATTGTCATTGTCAGACGGTGTCTGACAATGACAAGTCTTTGTAAATGCAGTTTATATTGAATAGGTTTAAATAACCGTCATTAAAAGTTCTGATAAATCTATATATTCCGGATATTCTGATAGTGTCTGCAAAGGAGTTAACAAAATGCTTTTATTTCTATTTCGAGAAGTCTTATTCCTCAATAATTTATCCTAAAGCATATGCACTGTGAAAAAATGGTCGAATGCTTTGCCCAGCGTTGGGCTTTTAGTCAACCCAACAAATTGTTAGGCAATGTTTGCCCATAAGTTTAAGCATTTCCCAACATATTGGATTTTGCCTTTGGGTACCAACATCAACTTACCCATTTTTTTGTCACATCGTGGTTGCAAAATATATATTTTGTTTTGGAGGGGGAGGGGCTACTGCCCCAAGCCCCCATAACAGTATGCCGGTGCTGAAAATAAATAGTAGCACCTAACATACTTTTTTTTTCATTTTACACATCGAAATTACAGTTATTATATCTTGTGTATAATAATAAATGTTATTATCTAATATGCTATAATAATGTTGAATTCTCGATGAACAGATGTGGTGATTTGTAATAAACTTTTAAATATTTCTTTAAAGTAAGAGGATCAAACAATTATATTTGACTGCACACTTTTACAGTGGCATACTCCAAGTGACACTTGTATGTTTTCTTTTCTTTCAAATTAGGACAAAATATCATTTGAAAAAAAATTCTTTGAAAATACAACAACAACAACATAAGGCTCATGCTGTTTGTCGTGATCCCTTTTTATCAGAGCCCAATTTATGATAACGGTGTGTTTGTTGTAGTTATAGTTTATTTTTTGTTTTGATTTTTTCAGTTTTTAGAAGTTGCACTGAAAAGTTTGTGCCTACTAGCGGGAGGGCGGAAAACACACGTAAAGATATTAAAACGTATTAAAAACCCCAAATCCCTGTATTGTGTCCTATTTCATCATCTCATCTCATTTCAGTCCACATCATCATCATCATCCTTTTCCCACACTCTGCCTTTATGTTCCCACATTCTCTGTTTTGTTTTTTTTTCAGTCTGATATGCTTATCTCCTCCCCTACTGCGTCAATAACTCACTCAGATGGCAGCGAGCGCCAGACATGTTATGTAACTGGTTTTGGAGGAGTTTGATTGGCTCCGAAAGGTGACCAGAAGATTACAGTTTTCTTTAGGGGTGTTACCATGACGTGATACGTTAGCACAATAGATATTTGGATCGCCTTCGCAGCTAAATCCTTCGTCGAATGGTCGAAAGGAACGAATCGCCTGGTCGGAACCAATCGCCTATGACGATCGCATTTAGTCGACCAAAGCGGATCTAATCGGCGGGTAAATATTCAGGCGATTGGTTCCGGAGGATCCAATCGACTGCCCGGACAAATCGATTATGACACCGGCGACTGAGATGTTATTCATAATGCTAAAAATAGAGATGAAACGTTCACATAATTGTAAAGCGTGAGAATATCTCTTTCGCAGTCGATAATTTTCCCAAGACCGCATGATATAGCCTAATAATATGTGGAATGATGTAGCCAAAACTCGTCATATCAGTGCAGATTATATAAGAAACTGTTAAGGTAAGTGATTAGCTCTTTTTTCATTTCATCAATTTTATCGCGGTTAAAGGAAATTCAATTCACCTGAAACGGCTGCTCTTCAGCAAGTCCGTGAGAGATTACAAAATCGAATGACAGAAAAAGACCATGTCAATTCATACAGTATGTACAAATGAAAAAGCGATTAGAAAAATACTGAAATGTATCACAAAAGAATTTAAGACATAATTCAACTAAGATGGGAATTATTAATTTAACAGTACGAAGCAATATACGTAGAAATGATCCAGCCTCACTCTCAAAGAGACAATTTTCATGCTCAATTTTAGTTATGTATCAATGTCCTCTACTATGTCATTCATAATTTTAACATAATAGTTTATCTTTATCGTGTTCTTGGAGTGTGATTGTAAATGCTCTGTACCATTTTGAAAAGCATGTATCCCAGGAAAAAATAACTACCTTTCATTAGCATTATTGAATATTAATGATATTATCAATAATGATAATGATAATAATAATATCAATAGTAATAATGAAAGAAAAATATTAACGATGATAATAATGATAATAACTGAAAAAGCGCCAACTATGAATCAATAAAAGAATCATAGGTGTTGTGAATCAGAGGTGTTATAGATCAGTGGATAAGTCTCCGGACTTTTGAACCACAGGGTCCGGGGTTCAAATCTCACTGCAGCAATCGCGTCCTTTGGCAAGACGTTTATCTACATTTGTCACTCTCCACCCAGGTGTAGTAAATGGGTACCCGGTAGGAAGAAATTCTTTGAATGCTGGAGCGCCTGTACGTCTGTAATAAACACAAACACAAGAGTGCTCTTTCATAATAACATTTTTAACAGTGTATGTACAACCACAAGTAGCACAAGGCAATGAAAGTGATGATAAATTGCCATTTGGTCTACTGCCACTTCGTATTCTCATCACATGGTCTAACTTCGTTAGGTCTAATGTCACTTTGTCCATAAACATTTCGTCTAACAACCATTTAAGTCCAATAATCGTATTGCCCAATAGTCATTTCGTCTAATGATCAGTTGGTCTATCGTCTACAAAGGCGTGTATTTTTCCTAAGTCGCTGCGCTCGCTAGTGTAAATTTAGATACAGGATGGTTTGGGAAAGCAAATGAATACTGCAAGCGAAGTGACCAAAAATAGATATCGAATATTCTTACTGGGTAATTTGATGAAGCATTATCACTTTTAAAATGAAAGAATTATATACATTTTTTCTGGCTCTCTGCGCTCGCTCATATAAAAGTCACCAAATCTGGTTGAAATCGACTGAAATGTGCAGGAAATACGACGGAAAATATGATAGAGGCACGCAATTGAACGTGCCTAGTGGGGTATATGCCGTTGAATGTATAGATTTTGGTCTTCGGAAAACGGTGGCATTGTTTATCGGCACCCCCCCCCCCCCCCCCTCTGAAACAGGTCTAGCGACGCCCCTGAGTGCAAACAAAATATAAACCTAAATGACCTTGGTAAATATGTATATCGTAACCGATTTGTTGTCCCCCATTTCTCTCCGTCCCTACTTCTATTGTAAGTCTGCAAATAAAGTTTGCGATGGTAAGTAGGTCTGCTTTTTAAATTATTTCATCACCGTAAGTATGGTGTGGTAAGTAAGGACACCAAAGAACATCCCCCAATCTGGGACCCTTTAGACACGATAGTATTGCTTTATACTTTATGTATACATCTAAATCTTAGTACCCCCCCAAATAATAATGATTTTAAATCAATAATTTTCATAGTGCCAGAATGAAAACTGCAGACATACCACTGCATATATGAGGGGGGGGGGGGGGTTCTACATTTATTAGGTAATTAGTGTCATTTACTAAAGAAATTTTGTGAATTATGAATGTGTCGTGAGCTCTAAGTATTATTCGTTCTCAATTCTTTTTCTTTGTGCAGTCCATTAGAGCGAAATGAACAGAAAACGCAAGCTTTCTACACACAAAGATGTTCATGATCATCTTGTATGTGCTATCTGCACCGATATCTTCGATGATCCAAGAAATCTAGTGTGTGGCCATGTATTCTGCAAGAAGTGTCTGGAGAACCTTCGGAGAAGTCGTAATGATGGCACAGTCATTCCTTGTCCTTCTTGCAGGAGAAGGACCAAACTTAAAGAAAGACGAGTCGATGGTCTCTCTCGGAACATACCCCTCAGCAGCCTCCTCGACCAAGACCTAAGCGAAGAGCCTGGACCTTCGTGTAAGAGATTAAAAGGATGTCGCTTTTGTACCATGCACAACAGTGAGCTGAGAGGTATTTATTGTAGTACATGTAAGGCATACATATGCTTCACATGTTTCAAAGATCAACATTCCGACCATACGACTCAAACCAGAAATGCATTTCTGAAAGAGCTGCGCCAGAGGCTTGGTGACATCAAAAAGCAATATGAGGTCAAGGAGAAGACCGTAGAAGATTATCTCCGGACATTAGATCAGATCAAAAATGAATTTTTTGATGCTATAGCTCAGGCTGAGGAGAAGATCGAACAAAGATTCAGAGATGATTATGCTGCACTCATCACTCAGAAGAGAAAGAGCGGTTGGGAAAAGGTCTATGAGTCTGTAAAAGCGGCGGGAGAATTGATACAGGAAGCGTTGTTGGAGAATGAGAGTTTGTTGCAGGATCTTGATAACGAGGATCTGGAGTCCTACGGTACAGAGGTTGATACTGCGATGGATCTTCTTGAAACCGACTGTCATGACTATGTAGAAGATTTAGAGGACTTAACAAAACAGTTGCGTCGTATCATCCCCCACCCATCACCGGTGAATTAACCAGCCAGGAAAAGACGTATGCAGCATGTACAAGTTAGCCTCTATGAGTCAGACTCAGATTCTTATTGTTAATGGATTTCATTTCAATTTCATTTCTAAAATATCGATAGGTCAAACATAACAAACAGAGGAAAAGAAGAAAGAAAATAATAAGTATAAATTGAAAACCTTACGTCTTGACAATTGTCCTAAAAAGCGGAACATTAGAATTTCATTTTTTTTTTCTCATTTTGATTCATGCTATGCTATTATGCTATCATTCTCTTATTGTTCTGATATACGTGCTTCCCAGAAAAAAAAACAGGACCCTAAAACAAAGGCTTGTTGTTTCCATGATGGCGCTCTCCAGATAAGCAACGGTTTGGCAGCTTCCTAAGAAAACCCGCATTTCTCAGCCTGGAGGTATGTTTTCTTCTTTAAACAAGCACATAAATGAGAGATTTGACCATGTTGTCAGTGAATTATCCGGTTTTAAGCGTGAATTGGGTGGAATGAAAACATCTATTGCTGACATAAGCACTAGTCTGACTGATACTTCTGACCGGGTTAATCATATTGAAACAGCTATGATTCCCAATTTGTGCGACAAATAAAAGAATGTTGAGAAAGAAATTGATGAGAAACTTCTAAAGCTCGAGATTCACCACCGTAAGCTTAACCTTTTGGTCTATGGCGGAGCTGCTACACCTGACGAAAATGTGTTTGAAACTCTCATTCCGGTATTCATGAATTTACTGAATGTCTCACGTGATGTGGCTGAGAAAATTCCTTTGGTGAGTGCTCACCGGCTCCCGTCCTCTCGCAGCAGCGGAACGCCATCGCGTAGCAACTTACCACCGCCTTCCATCGTCCGCTTCGTTAGGATGGTGGATCGCGATAGGATTCTTCAGGCCTTTGAGCAACCGCGCCAAGCTCGGGAGAGACAGGATGGCAACTCTGCACCACAACGCATCGCTATTAGATCTGATCTGCCACCTAGCATGAAACGTGAGAGAGGTCGACTGGCATATACACTCCGCAAGACACAACATCTCGCTGGAAGCATTCGAGTTGTTGGGACAAGAGTAGTTCTACTAACAAGGAAACGAAACAACAGCGGAGAACCCCGGCCAAATGGGTTGAATGGAAAGAGTAGTTCAGATTTGTTATTCTCGTTGTCCTGCCGCGACAGCTTAATTTGCTTTTTTTCCAGAAAAAGCTGCAAGAAGTTAGTAATCATCTTGTCCTTTCGCAGCAGTTTAATTTGAATCTACAGAAGAAGTCAGAACAAGTTTATTTGACGCTGCAGACGTCTACTTCGATGCTACAGAAAATGAATTTAATCAGTGCTTGAGATAAAATTCTAATTTAATGCTACAGAAGGAAGTTTATTTGCTGCTACAAAAAAGGCTAATTTGACGCTCCTGAAGAATTTTTTGTATTGATCTTACAGTCATGACGGTTGAAGTTTGATTTGATGCTACAAAAGGAAGTTAATCTGATGCTACACAAGAATTTATCTCATGGAAGATAATTTTGATTTGATGCTATAAAAAAAGTTTTACTGAATGCTCTAAAAGAAATGGTATCTGGTGCAACAGTTGACTTTAAATCTGATGTCACAGAAGAAGTTTAATCAGATTGTTAACTGTTTGTGAATTCTTAAATAATATTTGAAAAAAATACATGTTGTATATTGGTACTATCACCAACAACATTTACCTTATTAATTACTTAATATAAACATGTGAAGTACAACCTTTTGAGCAGATATTCACTGTAAGTCTACTTTGAAATGGAAATCTACTATATGTGCTAACTGATGAAGGAGGCTTTTATTGATATAAGAATTGAATAAAAGCAATAGATAGGAATATCTATTTGTTCTCATGTTTTTACCAACATAAACAGGGAAACTCATTCTTTTAAGTAAATTCAACCTTTGGAGTAGCTGTACATTGAAAGTCTTTAGTGAGATTTTGAAGTTACTATGGCTATGGCTTATTGATCAATAATCATTAAATGAAGAAAGATACCAGTGTTTGATTGGGCCCCTAAAACGACTTCTGGTATTAACTTTCTCGTTATAAACGTTTGTACTATCAGCAACATTTAACTTCAAATATTCAATACTAATGCAAAGTAAATTCAACTTTTGAATAGGTGTACACCAAAAGTCTGTTATATTTTAAGTTTTCTATGATGATGGGTTCATTGATCAAATCATCAAAAAATGATTCCAATGTTTAAATTGCACTACAAAAAATGACATAATTACTTTTGTGGTGAACGTTTGTTAGATCAAACGATCGTGGATAATTCAGTTTTACTGATTATCAAGTTATACATATGCGATTGCTCATTACTTAGTATGCATCCTTGATCCTGGAATCTTTATTGCAATATCATGTGGCTATGACTGCAATATTATGTGAATTTTACATTTTGAATAGGTGTACGCCAAAAGGCTGTCATATTTTATTTATTTTTTTTTTATTTTTAATTTTTTTCATAGTTATGGGTTCGTTGATCATTCCATCAAGAAATTATTCCAGTTCTTAGGTCGGACCATAAAAACTATGGCGAACGTTCGTTACATCAAACATTATGGATAATTTCACTTTACTTATTACTAAGCTATACTTCGGCGTTAAAGACATCATCTTGCTTAAATTACACTTCTATGTTTCTGATCCAAATGATAGTACTTACCAGCATGCACCATGATTTTATCATACAAAAAGACAGATTGCATCTAAACATTTAAACAATAGTAAAAACGATTTTCTGATGTTGCATTGCAATATTCGCAGTGCCAACAAAAATTTCGATTCCTTGCGTTCCCTTTTACTGAATTCTAAGTTTAGTTGTTCCGTTATAGGTTTGTCAGAAACCTGGTTTACTTATTGTACTCAATTTTCACTTTCTTCACTTCCTGGGTATAATTTGATCACGAATAACAGAACTGAAAAAAAAAAACAGGCGGCGGTGTATGTCTGTATATTTCACAACAGTATGAATACAAGTTAAGGTCAGAGTTGAACCCCATGAATGATTTTATAGAAACTCTATTTGTAGAAATAATTATTCCACATGACAAAAAAATTTAGTTGGAATCATCTAAAGAGTAAGACCGCCCAACTCCCTTCGTGATGGCTTTTAAATAGTTTCCATGAACTATGCTTACCCCCGGATGGTAAACAAAAAATGCTTTTTACTTGGTGATTACAATGCTGACCTCTTAAAATATGACACTAATACATTTATACAAACTTTTATGGATGTACTCCTAACTGCTGGGTTTTTACCATTAATAACTAAACCAACTAGAATCTCTAGCAACTTGGCTACTCTTATTGATAATGTGTTTACGAATGTACGGTGTAAGCTGTCCTTTGGTATAATTCTATCTGATTTGTCAGACCATTTTCCCATATTCTTGCACTGTACACTCCATAACAATTTTGCAACGAACGCAGATACTTTTAATATACATCGGGATTTTTCTGAAAATAATACGGAGCTGTTTAAAGAAGAGCTAGAAAATATGGACTGGTCGAGAATTTACAGTATACAAAATGCAATTTATGCCTTTATGAACCTTATTTCTTCTAAGATATAGATCACTGTTTTCCTGTAATACGAAAGAAAAGATCAAACTACAAAAAGATCCCAAGATCCCCATGGATCTCTAGGGGCATTTTACGGTCTATTAACAGGAAGAATAATCTTTACCTGAAATCTATTGTAAAACCATGTGATAACAATTTTTAAAAAATATACAGACTACAAAAAAACTTCTTACAGGTATAGTTAGAAAAAGTAAGAAAATGTATTTTTGTAACCAGTTTGAGTTATATAAAAACGATATCCACAATACCTGGACAAATATAAAGAATGTTTTGCAAGGTAACGCTAAAAAGTCTACAGTTTCAAAAATAAATGTTGATGGAGAAAATATTGAAAATCCGCTTACTTAGGCTAAGGCATTAAATGATTATTTGTCAGGTATTGGCCCAAATCTTGCCAGAGTCATTCCTGACTCTACTAAACACTTCACAGATTTTCTTCATGACCCAATCTAAATTCAATTTATTTCACTCCTACAGATGAGACGGAATTTGCTGATATAATTCGTGATCTAAAGAATAAGCAGAGCTCGGGCCATGATGATATTAATAACATTTTGTTGAAAAAGAATGGTTATGAAATTGTTAAAACCTTGACTTATATTTTTAATCTATCTATCTCTACTGGAGTTGTTCCTTCATCATTGAAATTAGCTCGAGTTATTCCGGTATTTAAGAAGGTGACATTACTGCGTTAGGTAATTATCGACCTATATCATTATTAACCTGTTTATCTAAAGTTCTCGAAAAATTGATATTCGTACGACGAAATTCTTTAATGTGCATGATTTATTTTATCCGTTGCAGTTTGGTTTTCGTGAGAAACACAGTACTCTACATGCCCTGTTAACAATGACTGATAAGATTGCTAGCGGCATCGACAAGTATGAGCATACTTTGGGGGTATTCCTGGCCTTCGACAAATTAATCATTAAATATTATTGTACAAACTTTATTTTTATGGAGTCAGAGGAATAACCTTAGAGTCGTTCAGGAACTACTTCAACAACAGGAAACAATATGTTTCTGTCGCCAATATCAACTCTAATACAAAAGTGGTTGATTGTGGTGTTCCACAAGGCTCTATCTTGGGTCCGCTACTTTTTCTTATTTACATCAATGATTTCTGTAAGTCTTCCGATGTTTTGATTCTTTTCGCAGGCGACTCAAACATATTCTTTTCCCATAATTTTCCCAAATTTACCCATATCATGCCCGTTCTTAAATCTTTACATTGGTTGCCCATGAGTGAAGGTGTCAAATTCAAAATCCTTTTACTGGTATATCACTCAGTTCATGGCTCTGCTCCACAGTACAACTCTGCTCTCATTCACACCTACACACCATCTAGGCTTCTACGCTCCAGTGACTCTGGTCTTCTTACAGTCCCAAAATGTAAAACAAAGTGGGGGGAAAGGGCATTCATCCATGCGGGGCCCTCACTATGGAATTCCCTCCCACAAGAGATCCGGGATAGCAAGCGTGTGGAAACATTTAAGATTAAACTAAAAACGTACCTCTTTAACTCAGTTTATCAATGATTTTTTTTTTTTTTTTTTTTTTTGGTTACTTGTAATTTTGTTTGCCCCCCTTCACTTGTGCGCCTTGAGCATCTCTTACGAGATGGATATGGCGCCTAACAAATTGCATATATTATTATTATTATTATAAGGATCCTCGCCCTTTGCTTGCCACTATCAACCATGAGCTGAAACTGGTTTCAGAATGGATCAAAGCCAATAAATTATCACTCAATCTCGAGAAAACAAACTATATGCTCTTAAGTAATATTATAGATGAACTTCCAGGAAAAATCATTTTTGAAAATTCTAATGTTCAAGAGTTATTACTACTTCTGGGGAGTAACTATTGACAAAAACTTTCCTTGAAGGAACACGTAAATAATATTTGTAAAATCATTTCAAGAAATATTGGTATTATGAACAAAGTAAAATTTTACTTCTCGACTCATATACTATTTAATCTGTATTCAACTTTGATCCTGCCACATTTAAACTATGGTATTATAGCATGCGGGAATTGTGCTGACTATCTCCTGAACAGAATTTTACATCTTCAGTAAAAAGTTCTGCGCATCGTTTGTCATTCAGATTTTCGTTCGCACACTGATGCACTTTTTTATAAACATAATATCCTCAAAATAGGTGACTTGTATAGTTACAATCTCGGAAAGCTTATGTACACTTTAGATAGAAATGAACTGCCAAAGGGTTTTTTTACACAATGTTTACAAATAGTGTCAATATTCATCATTACCCTATTAGGTCTGCCGGGCTTTTTCATTTGCCAAGAGCAAGAACGATCCTTACGAACAAACATTTATTTTTAATGGCTCAAAACTTTGGAACTCTCTTTCAGATTCAATTGAAAATAAAACCCCCATATTTTAGTTTTAGTAGAGGGTTCAAAAAAATTCTTATCCAAAAGTATAAATCTCAAACTGCCAGGATTTAGGATGACCTCCAACATCTCTGTTCTAACCTTCCCTTTTCTCTTTCTCTTCTTCTCTCCACCTCTTTCTTTCTCTCCATCTCTCTCTCTCTCTCTCTCTCCTATCGCTTAATTGTGTAGCTTTGTCTTGTCTTGTCTGGCCTTGTTTTTTGTGTTTTGTCTTGTCCTGTCCAACTTTTTTTCATTGAGTACTTTGTGGCCTTGTCTTGTTGTGTTTTGTCTTGTTTTGTTTTTGTCTTGTCCTGTCCAACTTTTTTTACTGTGTACTTTTGTTTACTCGAGAGTATGTATAAGGGATATCATCTTTTACCTGTTTGTATAAGCATATAGAAGTTAGTACACGTGAAAGAGTCATTGTTAGTTTTCTTATTTTATGTATCCTAGTTCAATTACGATTTAATCTCCATTAATGAAAAGTATTATATTGATTTTATATTTATTCCAGGGAACCCACAAAAACAAGCTGTGCTTTCCAGTGGGTTCCCTTTTTCATTTCTGACTTTTGTATTTGCTTTGCATTGTAAATTTTGTTGATGTGGAAATGAACATAAACAACAACAATCAATCAATCAATCAATCAATAGGGCGTATTAATGAAAACATATGTTCAAAATAATCTTCGACTTTTATACTCGTTCAAATGATACATATAGCAAAGTTATTTATTCATGTATCTCTGAGTACCGTTACTTTGAAAATTTGACGTCAAAAACCATTTGCTACACTTTTTGGCTTATAGACACTCCGCACACCAAGAAAATAAAGAGATGGACACTTCTTAGTCCCAGAAAAAAGAGAAAAGAGAAAACAAAAGCTTACTGGTTTTTGGCGTAGACTCTGAGCATATCAGCATTGTGAAAATGTTTGTGTCTGTGAGCTGGTGCCCCATCTCGTACCCACCACACAAGTCAAAATGTGCCATTTTGTTTCTGTTCAAATTGCATTTCAAACTAGTTCACCACATGCTCATTATTTTATCACCTGCAGGTGTGCTTGGCCTGTCACATTCCGCTCAAAGAATAACGGTCCAAGAAAAACCCCATTGGCACAAACACCCCTACTTTACCAAACTTACAGATCAGAATATGGTTCGGCTAACCCTTGAACATGAGTGCTTATCGTCACCAAATTCCTTGAGACAAACTGATCAATCTAATAATTTTTAGCTTGGTCAGTTGGTCATTTGTGAAAGATGTTTTTCCCCAAAGTGTAGCAAATGGATTCTAGCATTAATTTTTCCCAACAAAAGTGCTCAGTGATGCATCCGTGAATGGGTCTCATTTGTGTATCATTCGAAGGAATGTTTGTCTAAATCTATTTCGAAAATTTGTTTTCATTCATTTTATTTTCATTCATTCTTACATCCAGTGATCCGATACTACAAGGTATTGTCAATTGCTTTTTTTTCCGTTTTTGTTTCTAAGACAAAGGTGTGTCCCTCTCTTTCTTTTCCTGATGTGCTCAGTGTCGAAGCCAACAAGTATAGCGAATGGTTTTTTATATTAAATTTTCAAAGTCATGGTACTTGGAGATGCATGAATGAATAGGTTTACTTAATGTATCATTTTAAAGTCAAAAATTATTTTTGAACACGTTTTTTTTTTAATCATACGCCTCATAGCTTCAACACAATAAGCCTTTGTTTTAGGATTCTGGGTTTTTTTCTGGGACGTACTATAGTTATAAATTTTATTGATATAGTTCATTGTGATTAGGATTTTCTTTTTATATGCGTATGTTATTTGTTTTTAATTACATTGTATTCTTTAGACCAGTTTTTATGTTTTAACCTGTATAATAATTATTTTACTGATATAATTTATGTATTTTTATGCGTGCCTTTTAATATGTACTGTATATGTGTTAATAGTACGGCCCCAGGGTAAATCAGACTCTGTATTTGTTTGGCTTTCTACCGTGTGAAAATAAAAATTTATCTATCTATCTATCTATTGGTCATTAGCAGTGGTGTAACTACGGGGAGGCTCGGGGGGTACGTGCCCCGCCCCCCCCCCAATCGGTTGGCAAAAAAAAGAAAGAGAGAGAGAGAGAGAGAAAGAGAGAAGAAAGGTGGAAAACAAGGAAAAGGAAAATGGTACATCGGAAAGCGCTCCCTCGCTTCGCTTGCTAGCATTTAAGTAACTTAACTAATGCTGATTCTCATTGCTATTCTTATGAAAGAAATCAGTTTGCATCTTGTGTGTCAGTCTGATGTTATAGGCCTAGGCTGTTATTGTTCCACTCATAGAATGTTAGTAATTACCACATTTGGATTTCACACCAAGAAGTTAACCTAAAAAGGCCCTTGCGGTAGATGGCCTAGACAAAAAACAAACATTCCCATCTGTTCGTTCGTTAGCTCGCTACTCCCGCTATTAAAACATAGATACAAAATTATTTCGGACATGGCAATTTAGCGAAGTATAATAATATTTGGGCAACGAGGAGATTCACAAAAGTACAAAAAAAAAAACCTACTGTATTTTGCTGACGAATCAATTCATATGGAGTATATACTATATATATATATATATATATATATATATTGTGTGAGTAGGGGGACGGCGTCGCCGACTTTGCTCGCTTATAAAAACAGAATGGTTTCGGACGGTGAGCGAAATGGATTCATATTCAACACACAGGGAATAGAATATATTATGTAGATATATTTCGATGACGAAATATCACTTCTACAACGAAGAAAAAAAGTATATTTTTCCTCGCTCGCTGTGCTCGCTCGTTAAATAATTAATATTTTTTAAAGCAAACGAATTGGGCGAGTGAGGTGACCGAATAAATAATTTAGAAGTTTAATATGCTCTCAGTGTAATTTACTGAAGGGACTAGTGTGTGCTTCCTCGATGGCTTCGCTCGCTCGTAGAGACATGGTGGTTTCGGACAGAAAACACTAGACCAGGGACGTGCTCATAAAGTAGGCAGCGAGGTGACTAAATATTTAATTGAAATATCATACAGGCCTACTGTGTGGTCCGATAGTATATTCAGATAATAAACTAAAATGTCTTTTATTGCAAATAAAATTGTATTTTTCGGCTCGCTCGCTTCGCTTGCTCGCAAAATTTGAAAACAGGGTGGTATCTAGCAAGATGCATCATTTCCCCAAAAATGTGAAACGCTTCACGTCCCTAAAGACAGATTGGTTCGAGATTACTGTCGTTATTTTTTTCTTGTTGGTTTCTTGACAAATCCTAAATAAATTGTATCAATATGCATATAGCAAATCACTTTATTTAATAGATG
Organism: Echinometra lucunter; assembly: GCA_029962745.1. Taxonomy (NCBI): domain Eukaryota; kingdom Metazoa; phylum Echinodermata; class Echinoidea; order Camarodonta; family Echinometridae; genus Echinometra; species Echinometra lucunter. The sequence goes on along the minus strand of JAPZVO010000124.1, from coordinate 25,759 downwards.
ATAAACGAGCATTGTAGATAAAATGCCTCGCTCAAGGACATAAGTGCCGTGGCGGGATCGAACCCCGGACCTTCGCTTCTCCAGTCAAGTGCCTTAGACCACTCGACTACGGCACCTCTACGATATGTTAATGTTAGCATTATAGAAATAACCACACACTCGCACAAACTTTCCACTCGGTGCCATGGCTATATGCAGCAGGGGGTAGAGTGAGGTTGCCCCCCCCCCCTCCCGAAATTTTGAATACTTAACATTTGTTTACTGAAAATTGTATTAAAAAAAAAACATTAAAAGTGTGTACCGGATCCTTCAATTTCAATTTTGAAATGAAAAAGCACCCTCACGACCAGCTCGGTCACTTTGCTCCCTCGCTTTTGTATTTCTTCGAAAATTTTACACGCCTTGCCCTCCCCCTTCGGAAAAAAATTCTACGTACGGCCATGCTCGGTGCCCCTGCCCCCCCCCCCCCCCCCCCCCCCCCAATGCGTTGACCCACGGTACGCCACTGGTCATTAGGTTCGAAAGAAAATTTATTTTCCTTGAAACTGACCCCAAAATTATTAATTTTGGCTTATGCGTTCAGATGTTAGGGCTCATTCCGTGAGGCAATGTGATTTTCAAAATTTGCTACCTTTGCGACTGAGATCATCTGAGATGAAGGTAAAACCTTCCAACTGACGGCATTCCATAGAAACGGCTCACTGCCTATTAATCTCTCCATTTTCAGTGAAAGTAAACTCAACCACGCGTTTATTCAGGCAAGGAGCCGTTTCTATGGAATGCCGTCGGGTGAATGATTTTCTTTCAAGTAACAGGAATTCAGTCGCTAAAGTAGTAAATTTTGAAAAAGACATTGTCTCACTAAATGAGCCCTAACATCATAAACATGTAAACGCGTGAGTCAAAATGGATGATCCTGGTGTCAAATTACTGGGCAAAAAAAAAATTCTTTTGAATAAATTAAATCATTCTCTCCTTATGTTATTCATCTCGCTGAAATTAAGGATCACATGTGTTCCGTTCTTTCTGGGCCACCCTGTACACACACCTCACAAAAAAGTAACTAACCACTTTGTCTTTTGATTAAAGCTCATAAATGGTGTGTTGTATCTGACAACTTTAAGCAGAATTTTAAAGAGCATTTCATTCCAAACATTTTGACACTTCATTTGTTGAAATCGGAAAAAGGATATTAGAGCAATGACGATTCATATGCAAATACTCCAAAATACAAAGTTACAGCAATCCCTATGCATATAGCAGTCTCTTTTCAGAGAATGGATTTCTGGTTGTCAACTTCATCTGTTTGTTTTCGGACGATAGGGTATAACAAAAACTTAGGGTGGTCTATTAATGAATTAAAGTCAAAACATATGCCAATCAAAGTCATTCCAAATGCGTGAGGCAATGGATGTCGGGCAAGGAAAAGTGTCAGCGCTCAAAGGATGCCTAGGTTGTCTGTCCGGCAAGAAGCTATCTCTCATTTTTAGACAACTTAGGTCTCGAGACCAGTTGGCAAGGTCTTGGTCTTGGTCTTGGTCTCAAACCCTCTGATCTTGATCTTGGCCTTGGTCTCGAAACTTATGGTCTTGGTTTTTGGGGCCGAGGCCAGCACGAGACCAACACCGAAATTGCATTAAATATATATATATATATATATATATATATATATATATATATATATGTCTTTGCAGAAAAGGTGCACTGTTTTCCCATTTAAAAAATACCCCGTTCAGCCCTCAGAATACTGCAGTGCTGCGCAGGTTGGCATTCATGTGAAACACAGCAATAGGCATGTAAAAGGAAGGCTGTGTATGTATACACATAATTATTTCATTTTTTAAAGAAATTAACATGACTAAGGAGAAATATTCTTTTCTTTTACATGGAAATAATATGTTTCTCTGTCCTTCCATGGGGTATGTAATTGATTTGTATATGTAGCCTACTGATTATACACTCACGCTCACTGGAAACTGCTTACTTCCCAAACTCTCACATTAAATTTGTATCTAATTAGTATAAATAAAGAGATCTGATAAGGTACGGTAATATTCCCGGTTCCAGCTCTCTGTGTTGTATCATGGACGTAAAGGGGCCCGTTGCACAAAACTTACTACAATAGTAACTTGCTATTATAGTTACTCTTCATGGAATACTGGATTTTGATTGGCTGTTTATCCAAATCCAGTATTCCATGAAGAGTTACTATAATAGCAAATTTACTATTATAGTAAGTTTTGTGCAACGGGCCCAAGGACAGGAGATCACGCCCCGCCCCCCCCCCCCCAATAAAAAATGAAATCTGGTAATATGCCTGATATAGCCGGCTCTGTGGGGGACAACTTCTTATAGAGCACACAGATGCGCTCTTAATTATGATTTTGATTGACGAAAACTGACATAGAACGTTAACTATTTTCGCGCGGATCTCAGTGAGGCTGCGTTTGTTAGAGGGTATAGAAAACTGTAATCCCCGTGTCCCTACGACCCTCTCAGTGACGCTGTTTTGTCCCGTATAGAATGTTAAAATAATGGAAGATTTTGTTAACATAAAAAAACCCGATATACATTTTTTTTTTTGACCTGATAATAACAGTATTCCCGCTACAACAAGGCAATAATTCAACATACATAGGATAATATATTTGAGTATATGGGGAAGGACTAACAAAGGCCAAGAGCCTATCAAAGGCTAGTCCCCAAAATAATTGTGATAAAATAGCTTAACGTGTAATGATCAGGTTTAACTCAATAAAGGAAAATACAGTGAATGTATATGCAATACAGGACAAAATGAAACAAAACACAAACAAATGATCCAATACTTGAGATGAGAAAAAGCAATCAGCTTGATACATTCTTTTGGGATCTGGAGTACAGATACAATCAGGGGCGTCGCTAGAGGGGGGTGTGGGGGTGGGACACAACCCCCCCCCCCCCCTCTTTCATTTTTTTTTAAAAACACGTGCACACGTTACCAATAATGCCTATAGCATTTTCATTTATTTGATGTACGATAAAAGAGCAATGTAGATAAAATGCCTTGCTCGGGGCATAAGTGCGGCGATCGAAACCCCCGACTTTCGCGTATCCAGTCAAGCGCCTTAGACCACTCGACGACGGCAACTCCACTTTTCGGCAAATTCCGCGATCGCTGTCGGGAAAAAAAAGAGTGAGAAGGAGAAAGGAGAGGGAAGAGGAAGGAGAAAAAAAAGAGGAGTAAGGTGCCCAAAAAGACTCATATTACGCTTATTTGCTTGTGCATTTTGACGACGAAATAACAAATAACACTGGTACCACTAAAGAAAGCATATATTTTTTCCTCGCTCGCTGCGCTCGCTCGGATTATATTTAGATACAGGATGTTTTCGGAAAGCAAATACATTCGGCTAGTGAGATGAACACAAATATATAATTCATCATAATTCATCATTTCTGTGATATTATTCCAGCGATGAACAAATTATTAGTATCGAATAAAAAAAAAGTCGTTGCATGACATAATTATTGCAAATCATCAATGAAAAGAAGAAACAGTAGCGGGCCCAATACCGATCCTTGGGGTACTCCTACCTTGATGACACACATCTTGGAATTGTTGTTTGAAGATACGTATTGTTTTAATCACTTGAATAACTATCAAACCAGTTCAGTGTTGTTCCACGAATATCAGAGTGATAAAGTTTTTTTAAAATAAGATTTCGTGTTTCACATACTCGAACGCTTTGGAAATATCCTAGAAAAGGCCAATAAGAAATTCTTCTTTCTCAAAAACCTTTGATATCTTATCAGTGAATTGAAGGAGTGCCATATAGGTTGAGTGGCCTTCTCTAAAACCAAACTGTCGAGGATAAAGTATGTTATTGTTTGTAATGAAAGATATCAATCTATCTTACACCAATTTTTCAAACAATTTAGCAATTACAGATAAAACTGAATGGGTCTGTAATTTTCAAAGCAAGATCTATCTCCCTTTTTATGAGTTGGAACTACATTACCTATTTTTAGTTTTTCCAATGACAAATTTGAATACATATCTTGCGTGAAGGTTTCAAAATAAAATGAATGGATTATTTCAGAACTTTGGGCGTAATTGCATCTTCACCTGGGCTTTTATTTTCTTTCAATAGAAGACACGATCTAAAATTTATTTTCCTGTGATTGGCTTTAAAACACTGCATGGCTGTTGTTCTGAGCTAGAAAGTCGTTTATGATATTTTGTTGTAGTAGGAGCATTAATTGTTCATAACATTACGTCCGACAGAACTTAAATATTCGTTAAAAATGTCTAAAACACATTTGCTTGTTATCTAATTCACGGACATTAAAAAGAGTGTGATCAGTTTGTCACGGACGGACATTTTCCCAAAAAATCCCAAATTTGAAGGCCTGCAAAATTTAAGTGACAAGATATCATGGTTTAGTTTATAGTTTGTCATGGAGAGCATCACTAAGTGTTCTGAAAAGTACATGAATGTGGTTGTCATGGTTTCCTATTCAAATGAAAATCAAAGAAAGGTTCAGTGTCACGGACGGACAGATAGAAATTAGGTGTGTGACCTTTAGTATTCATTTGCTGTTTCTATCCAAATAAATTGACCTTGTCAAATATTTTCAAGTACTAATGTTTGTCACATAAAACATAGTTGGCTTCCCTATCATCCATTTAGAATTTGAAATCGAACCCTCGATTTTGTAGGAGAAGTCAAGAATGGTGTCACGGACTGACAATTTTGGCTTAAAATAGCCATTTTGCACAACACCCCTGCTGAAAATGGTTTGGTCCAAAGAAATTCCCATCTTAGAACTTCTAATGAACCATACAAGTTGGGTAAAGTCTCTTAACATTTTATTTCATTTCATTTCGTTTATTTACATTTCCAACATAATATATAAACAGAGTACATGCCATGTGCAAAGTACAGTAGTGAAACTAAACAATAGAATCGTAAATACAATATGTACAATAAGCTAAGAAAAAAGGTTGGTAATGGAGGGGACTGCTGAAAAGCTGTGCTTGTAGATTGCAGCCCCTATAACTTACAGTTGTAAAAATAGAACAAAAAGAAGGAAAAAAGAACACACTGATACATACATCGGATAGATATACATAAAAATGTGAGGCAAGGGAAGGAAAGGAGAGGAGAAACTAGAGAGAGAGAGAGAGAGAGACAGGAGGAGGAGGACTCTAGCCTAACCTAACAACACACACAACATACACGGACCGACCGGGAAACGAATATCTGTATAAAATGAATGAAGACATAATCGAGTAGTTTGTTAAGTAATAATTTGAATGAGGGATGATGAGTCTAAAGGGCTGGTGCATGGTAATTACGAAGAAGGGATTTTTTTTTAATTTGAACTTAAAAGAATTTGAACTAAGGGCATTTTCATGCTATCATCAAGATTAGTCCAGAGCTTCGAGCCGGCATACGTCAATATAGATTTAGAGAGTATAGTTCGTGGTAATGGCAGATGGAATTCATTGGATTGGCGTGTGGGATATTTGTGTATATTTTTATTTTAACTGGAGGTAGTGCATTATCATTCATCTGGTACATAAACTGACCGAGATTATAACGGAATAAATCGTTTATCTTCAAGATTTTTTTTTCGATAACAAAACATCGGCGTGGGACATCCATGAGGTCCTGCAGATAACACGCATAGCTTTCTTTTGTAAAAGTGGTATTCTATAGAGATGACAATCATGTTAATTACCCCAAACAACAATTCCATAATTTAAGTAGGGTAAAATATATATAATATAGCATATATACCGTAAGTTGTCACTGACGGACAATGTTCCCTTCTCTGATCACACCCAGCATAACATCAATATGGCTTTATCATTAATTGCTTAAAGTCTTTCTTTTTCACACTTCATCAACCCACTCAAAAAGGTACACCAGTTAAATAAACAGAACTGTAGCTCTTAAATTGTGTGTCTATAGATGCCAACGATTGTAACAATGAGATGTTTTTCATAATGGTTAAAAATAGTGTGTTAACGTCATCGAAAGCGTGAGAATGTCTCGTTGGCAGTAGATAATTTCCCACGCCTATATGCTATATGCTACATACTATACTCTTTGCTGTAGGCACTATGAATCGTCTTCAGAGCAGATTTTATATATATATATTTTTTTTTTTAACTGATAAGCTAAGTGATTACCTCTTTTTTTTTCTTTACATTTCATTAAATTTATAACCACTGTAAATCCTTAGGGAAGGGGTACCCTATCTAAATTTGCGAGAGGGATGACGTGTACAAATAGGTGCCAGGTAGAAATGTCAGAGGTAAAAATGTTAGAGGTAAAAATGTCAGAGGTAAAAATATCAGAGGTAAAAATGTCAGCGGTAAAAATGTCAGAGGTAAAAATGTCAGAGTTAAAAATGTCAGAGGTAAATATGTCAGAGGTAAAAATGTCAGAGGTAAAAATGTCAGAGATAAAAATATCAGAGTTAAAAATGTCAGAGGTAAATATGTCAGAGGTAAAAATGTCAGAGGAAAATATGTCAGAAGTAAACATGTCAGCGGTAAAAATGTCAGAGGAAAATATGTCAGAGGTCAACATGTCAGAGGAAAAAATGTCAGAGGAAAAAATGTCAGAGGTAAAAATGTCAGAGGAAAAAATGTCAGAGGTAAAAAATGTCAGAGGTAAAAATGTCAGACGTAAAAAATGTCAGAGGTAAATATGTCAGAGGTCAACATGTCAGAGGAAAAATGTCAGAGGAAAAATGTCAGAGGTAAAAATGTCAGAGGTAAAAATGTCAGAGGTAAAAATGTCAGAGGTAAAAAATGTCAGAGGTAAAATGTCAGACGTAAAAATGTCAGAGGTAAAAATGTCAGAGGTAAAAATGTCAGCGGTAAAAATGTTAGAGGTAAAAATGTCAGAGGTAAAAATGTCAGCGGTAAAAATGTCAGCGGTAAAATGTCAGAGGTAAAAATGTCAGAGGTAAAATGTCAGCGGTAAAAATGTCAGAGGAAAACATGTCAGAGGTAAAAATGTCAGAGGTAAAAATGTCAGAGATAAAAATATCCGAGGTAAAAAATGTCAGAGGTAAAAATGTCAGAGGAAAAAAATGTCAGAGGTAAAAATGTCAGAGGAAAAAATGTCAGAGATAAAAATATCAGAGGTAAAAATGTCAGAGGTAAAATGTCAGAGGTAAACACGTCAGAGGAAAAAATGTCAGAGGAAAAAATGTCAGAGGTAAAAATGTCAGACGTAAAAATATCAGAGGTAAAAATGTCAGAGGAAAAAATGTCAGAGGTAAAAATGTCAGAGGTGAAAATGTCAGAGGTAAAAATATCAGAGGTAAAAATAGCAGAGGTAAAAATGTCAGAGGAAAAAATGTCAGAGGTAAAAATGTCAGAGGTAAAAATGTCAGAGGTAAAAATGTCAGAGGAAAAAATGTCAGAGGTAAAAATGTCAGAGGTAAAAATGTCACCGAACCTACAAATATCCGCCACCACACACACTCACTTTTCAAATAAGAAAAAAATATTGTAAAAGAGGAGTAAAGAGAAAGGAATAGGAGGAATGAAAATAAAGGAAAAATCTGGAAGCGCTGCTGGCATTTATCTTAACCGATGCCGGTTATATACATGCAACTTTTCTTAAGAAAGGAAGGAAGGAAAGGAAATAGGTTTGCATCTTGTCTATCTATCTATCCAAGTGCATCCTTTTCTTCTAGTCATATATTGTTAGTTACACTCTAAAAACAATCTAGTCAGATTTGACTAGATTACCGGATCAGCCGGGTACTTGCACCAGGCTATTTCTAGTCAAATCTGACCAGAATTCTAGTCAATTTAATGTAGAGTCCACTAGTCGAAATTGACTCGGATTCTAGTGACAATTAGAAGGTTTCTTGTCACTTTAACTAGAAATAGTGCAAGTGCGCGGCTGATCCGGTAATCTAGTCAAAGATGAATAGATTGTTTTTAGAGTGTAGGCCTATTAGCTGCAGGGATTCGAACGGCAAGTTGATCTAAAATAGATGAATTTTCAGGGGATACCTTTCTGTGACCATAAGCCTTTTCCTATCCCCTCTGTGAGAACGGAAGATGTTGATGAAATTTTATTGTACGTTATAAATCACGAGAAGGTGGTAACCAGCCATACAGGCTTGTTATAAACACTCCGGTCACGTTCTGGTCATGTTCTGGTCATGTTCTGAAATTATCGACTAAAAATCCTATGGTATCTTTAAAGGTTTTCTTTATTTAATTAATTAATTTTTTGTACATTGAAATATCAACTGTCCAAAAAAAAAGTTGATTGATTTTTAAAAAAAAAACCTTTAAAGATACCATAGGATTTTTTTAGTAGATAATTTCAGAACATGACCAGAACATGACCAGAAAGTGACCGGAGTGTTTTTAACAAGCCAACGATACAATAGACTTTCTAGTTTCAGATTTTTTTTTTTTTTTCAAATTGCTCGCTCTTAAAATCTAGAAACAAGACTTTTTTCGATCAGTGGTCACTCTTATTCCAGCAGCAGATGCCGAGTATCATAACATTTTTGCAACGAGGTGTCCGACTATATCCTCGAATTCTGTAGGGAATGTATTGAATATCATTTAGCGTATATTTTGTATATTTTTCTCTGCTTGCTGCGCTCGCACATAATAAAGAATTTGGAAAGGCAAACAAGGAATCAAGGTGACCTAAATTTAGATATGTCTTAGATGTGTGTATTTTTGATGACCCGAAATGATACTTTATCATCGAAGAGTGTATTTTCCGTGCACGCTTCGCTCGCTCATATGTATTTAGAACAGGATGGTTTGAGACAGCAAAGGACCAGTCAGGTTTATCATAATTTAGTAGTGAGTTGAACGAATATATCATTTACATACCTTATAGGCCTAGAGTGTATTTTGATAACAAAATAAGACTTTTTATAGCAAGAACATGAACATGATACTTTTTGGCTCTCGCTCGCCAAATACACAAATGAGAGGGGGTGTGCAAGCGAGCGAGAGGGTGTGTATAATAGTGTGAGCAAGAAACTTCTGCAAAATATTCCGATCATTTCCCCCCTCCCCCTCCCCCACTCCTTGGAACGGATTTTTCGACGGTGTTTATAACGGTAAAAGGAAACTCATTTCTTCTGAACCGCCTGCTCTTCAGAAATAAAATTAATGAGTACAGTAATAAAATCATAAAACTACAAAAGCGATTAGAAAAATACTGTAATGTATGACAAAAGAATTTAATACATAATTCAACTAAGATGGGAATTATTAATTTAACAGTACGAAGCAATATACGTACAAATGATCCAGACTCACGCTCAAAGAGACAATTTTCATGCTCAATTTTCAGTTTACCGTAAATACTTTATGTTTGCCATGTTCTTGTAATGTCGGATTGTAAAGGCCCTGTTTTGAAAAACATGTATCCACTATGAAAATGTCATCGTTTGGTGACTGTTTTTTACTAAAGGCCTGATCTTTTTTTTTTTTTTTTCTTGCATGAAGCAGGATTGAAGCACGTCGAGATGAAGACCCTATTATGTAATTAGTTTATTGTTTAAATACATTATGATTACATAATGAGACCTATACTAGATTGTAGAAGAATTTTTCAGAAGACAATTGAAAATAATGATATTTTATGCACTAGATTTGAATATGTAATGCTGGCATGTAATGGCCTTCGAAGTACAATTAAAAAATAATCAAAAGTTAGATGATGAAACATAGGCATGAAATAAAATGCTGGTTTTCTATATGTGGTGTCCTTCACTCCTTCCTCTGAGAGATTTTCACATTAATTCACATCTTCATTATGGACTGCATGCTACACATTTCCTCAAGTCACACAAGATCTGTATAGTCTGATAGTTGTATATAGATCTTTGACTTGGGGACATGTGTCGAATGCAATCCATCCTTTAGGTCTTGAAGTATATAGCCTAAAGAAATGGGTCTACTACATCATGGACTCAAAGTTGAAATGAAATCCGAAATCATTTTAGGGAACTTTTAAACAAAACATACTTAGATTAAGCTACTATGAATGAAAATGTAACGAATTTTACTGCCCATTCGCGAATTTGAGTGCTTGAAGGGTCCTTTTCGGCAGCTGCGGATGAAATTAAATTATTGCTACGTAAGTGCTAATTTGAATGACATAAAAGCCAAATTTCTTGCTCGCAAAGCTAAATTGATTGACTTTAAAACACTTTCGAATGGTAGAAAAAATGTTAAACGAGGGTTGTGCTAAACTGAATGAACGATTTATCAAATGGACTGAAAAAAGTGCGAAATTGGCCGGGAAAATCTATAATAATAACAATGATAAAATATAATAATAATAATAATGATAATAATAATAATAATAATAATGATGATGATGATGATGATAATGATAATAATACCAATAGTGATAATATTGACAGAGGCGGCAGAACGTCGGGCTCGGACAAAGTGGAGGGGCACCTATTGTTTGGCAGACAAAAGGTGTCCCTCCACTTTCTTTGTCCGAGCCCCATGTTCCGACACCTCTGAAAATATCAGTAACAGTATTAATGATGATTATGAAAATAGTGGAACTTATAATAGCACCAAATCCACTTTGTGGAGTGCTCAAGGCGTATGTATGTACTTGAACAAAAACGTTTTTATATGATTCTTAAAAGAATCAGAGGTAATTGGTAATGCACGTTTAAAGGCTTCAGGGGCCCCGTAACTCAAAAGTTTGCAATCAATCGCAAATTTAAAATAACTATTCTGATTAATGCAGAGTCGCCTTTTTTAAAGGGATGTGCTTGAAACAGTGGTCTTGATTAGCTGTTTCAACTTTGCGATTAATTCCAAATATTTGTGTTACGGAGCCCAGTAAGACTATTCCATACTACACTCGTGGGCTAATGATTCCTCCACCCCCAAGTTTTTGGTACTAAATATAGAACTTTAAGGATTGACAAATGATAATAAGGAAAGTACAAACAACAAATAAATGATCTCGGTGAGTTTATCATTATGATGTCCCCCTTTCCTCTCCGCCCCTGCGCCTACAGTCTACAAATAAAGTAAGTGATGGTAGGTTCTATCTAAATTATTTCATCACCGCGTAAGGACGCCAAAGACCCCCCCCCCCCCCCCCCCCCCCCCCGCTAGAAGCTTCTGACACGCTTGCAAAAACATCTAAAACTAGGTAAATAATTCAGTGAATCGATACATTTCATTTCTTACCATTCTGACCATGCTGCGAGAAAAAGTACCCCGATGACAGCCATTTTGAGTTTCTAATCGACCATGCTAATCATACGACTCAAACCAGCCAAAATGCAAACTGCGGACATACACTAGGTCTTTTTGTTCTTATATTCGGTGTGTTCAGCTTTATTTACTTAAGAAATCTAGAGAATTACGAATGTGTCGTGAGCTATTGAATATTATTTATTCTCAATTCTCTTTCATTCTGCAGTCCAGTAATAAAAGTGAGAGCGATATGAACAGGAAATGCAAGCTTTCTACACAGAGAGATGTTCATGAGCACTTTACCTGTGCTATCTGCACCGACATCTTCGATGATCCCAGTGGCGTAACAGCCGGGGGGGGGGGGGGCAGGGGGGGGGCAGAGTGCCCCCCCCCCCTGAAGGATTGCAGCGGGAAAATCCACCAAACCACCGGGAAAAAATGAAAAAGAGGGAAAGGAAGAAAAAGGAAGGGAGAAAGGGAAAGGAAGAAGAAGAAAGGAAAAGAAAGAAGAAGAAGGAAAAGAAAGAAGGAGAAAGGGAAAGAAAGAAGGAAGGAGAAAGGGAAAGGAAGAAGGAGAACGGGAAAGAAAGAAGGAGAAAGGGGAAAAAGAAGAAAGCAAAGGGAAACAAAACAAAAAAGTGAGGGAAAATTTAGTACCAAACCCGGAGATTCCCGGTGCTCCACTCCCTGGACCCCCGCAATGGCTTTCCCTGTAGACACCCATCAGGTCCCCTAAGCCAGAACCCTGGGCCCCATCCGCTAAAGGCTTCGCAACAAGCAACTCGCGGTGCGGGCTTATCTCCGCATATTCTATTTCTAGACTTAGTTACCGGGAAATTTTCGGCTCTGCCCCCCCCCCCCCCCCGATAACAGGCAGAGAATGTATGAGACCGGGAACAGACAACGAACAATTATTCAAAGAAACGTCAGAGCTTCCGCGCTTCGCGTGGGAGGGGAAAATCACCATCCCTGCACCCTTCCCCTATAGGGAGCGCGCTTTGCACTATCGTTTTCCTAAAAGAAAATCCTAGCTACACCACTGATTCTAAACTTAATTACCGGGAAATTTTTGGCTATGCCCATGCCCCCTCCCCCCCCCCCCCCCCCGATAACAGGCACCCGTCCTCCTAAAATGAAATCCTAGTTGCGCCGCAGAAGATAGACTTAATTACCGACAACTAACAATGCAAAGAAACGTGGGAGCTTCCGCGCTTCGCGCGGGAGAGGGGAAACTCCCCCCTTCCCTGCACCCTCCCCTCTTGGTGTAAATTCCCCTGGGGTGGGGGTGTGTACAAATTTCCCGCCATGCAGACACACTTTTTTAAAAAAGAAAATATATTTTAATTATCAATCAGTTAATAAAAATTCTGAATATATATCTGTCATAAACAATCATCATATTTTAGAATTTCTATTTGAGAATGCTACTGAAAACAAAATAGTGGTTATTTTTGGCTTGCTCGCTCCGCTCGCTCGTCAAAATCTTAGGATTTCCATCCAAAAATGCGATTAAAATCGAGAAAAGTGGTTATTTTTGGCTCGCTCGCATCGCTCTTTCATCATATTTTTGAATTTTTATTCGAAAATTCAAAAGCAAAAAAAGTGATTATTTTCGGCTCGCTCGCTTCGCTCGCTCGCAAAATAGATATCAAAATGTGTGTGAGAGGTAAAAAAAAAAATTGTTAACAAAAGTTTTTAATCCCCCACTCCTCAAAGTGGATTTACGCCGGTGCAGCACTACCGTCCTCCTAAAATGCAGTCCTAGCTACGCCACAGATTCTAGACATAGACTAGTTACCGGGAAATTTTTAGGCTCTGCTCCCCCCCCCCCCCCCCCCTGACAACAGGTACCTGTTACGCCCCTGGATGATCCTAGGAGTCTGGTGTGTGGACGCGTATTCTGCAAGGAGTGCCTGGAGGACCTCGATAGAATTCGTAATGATGGTGTAGTTATTTCTTGTCCTTCTTGCAGAAGAAATACAAGTTAGCGAGAGACGAATTGATGGCCTCCCTCGGAACATACCCCTCAGAAGCCTCCTGGACCAAGACTTAAGTGAAGAGCCCGGGCCTTCGTCGAAGAGAATGAAAGAATCCCGCTTTTGCTCAGAGCATAATCAAGAGCTAAGAGATATTTATTGTGAAGCCTGTAATATACATTTGCTTCAAATGCTTTAAAGCTGATCATTCTGACCATGCGACTGGAACCAGAAATGACTTCCTGAAAGACCTGCGCCATAAGATTGATGACATTAAACAGTCATATGAGGTCAAGAGAGGGGCCTTACAGGATCGTCTCCAGACAGCTCAGGAAAAACAAGCATACCTTAATGCTCAAGTTCATGCTAAGCGTAAGATTGAAGAAAACTTCAATCAGGAATTTTTTATTATGTTCCGGCAGAAAGAATCATCGATAAAGAAACTAGATCAACATAAACAGAAGTGGGAAGCGGAATACAGGAATGTCAGAAAAGAATGAGAACGGGTACAGGCGAATTTAGCCACTACCGTACCCGAGTTGATATTGGACAGTGAGCGTTCATTGGAAGATATAGATAACGAGGCCCTGAAGTCATACAAGACAAAGATTGATGTTGTGATAAACCTTCTCAATACCGACATTGATCTAGAAGCTCTAAAGGGTTTATCTAAAGAGTTGTCTAGCACTGGTGAATCAACCAGTAAGAAAGGAAAGAAAAAGAGACGAATTAAGGTCGCATCAGAGTTAGAGTCAGATTCAGATTCATAGATTTTATTTCATTTTCATTTTTTTAAACATCAATTGTTCATAGATCAAATATAACAAACAGAGGAAACGAAAAAAAAGAGAGATAAGAATATAAATGATAATTTTTAATTCGTCACTGAGGACGAAAACGTGGTCTGTCCTAATAACAAAATGGCACCTGGATGACGTCACAATGACCTGATCAACTGAGGAAAATGTAAACGTCTGAGAAGAAGACTTACGTCATAGAAATGGGACGATTTGATATCGCAGTATACTGAAAAGTTGACCCAAAGGTCTATTACACGTTAACGAATCAGACTTGCATTAGGGTTGTACATAAACTACTGTACACTGTATTGCAATAGACAAAACAGGCCAAATAACGCAGGTTAATGCATTGTTTGTGATTGTATGTGTAAAAGTAGTCGAAGAAGATGGTAACATGAAAGAACACAACAACAACAACAACAACAACAACAACAACAACAACGACAAACACCGCCATCGCCGGGAGTCGAACAGGGGTCCGTGAGGATGTGAGACAAGTGCTTTACCGATAGACCAGAATATGGCCCATAGAGATGGAAAATGGGATTCTAGTGTCATATCTTCCAGTTAAAATTTCGATATGTTCCCGACATCTGATTAAAAAATAAATGGAACATTTGGATATGGAATTTTCTCAGCTACAACATACTCGAAGCTGGGCGAAAATCGAGCAGAAATAACGAAGCTGTTACTAAAAAAAGACGGGAATGTAGAATCAAGAATTATTGAGAAAAGGTCATGTCCCATAGACAATACACGCAAAATGCGAAAAAATGACATGCCTCCGTTTATCGTAAAATTAGATCATGATACTGTTCTCAAAATGAAAAATAAAGGCAAACTTCATAATAGAGAATTGTCTCAGCTATAACATATTAAAATCCTGGTGAAAATTGACCAAAAATAAGCAAGATAGTCTTGATTAAATGTAAAAAATATGACGTCATAATTGAAAAAATACAATTTTTAATTCACTGAGAATATGACGACGTTCCAACATCTTTTCCCCCATTTTTTTTCATGAATTCGAATCTTCAACTCATAGGCTTTCAGAAAATGTAAAAAAAAATGGGGGGTCCCCATGCTTTTTAACGAGCTATGGCGAATTTCAGATAGGCATGTTTTTTACACAATATTGCCCATTGACGCGCGCACGGACTTTGAACTTTGGCGCGCGGGTAAATCAATTCTAAATGGATGGAAATTGTCAAGAAAAGTTCTCAGGATTCCAAATCAAGAGAAAAACGGCGTTTTTACGTTATTTGGGCCTTGCGCATGCGCAAAACGCGCGCGCCGGCGCTTAAGCCTGGAAACTTTTGAAATGCTTAAAATGGCCTGAAATGATTTTGAATTGGTCCATAAGTAATTTTGGGCATTTTTTTATATGTGCGCGCACTGACGCGTGGACGTACGCGTACGCGCGCGTATGACTCTATAGAATTCTTTGGACTGGACTGTCATCATGCCAAATATGAACCAGTAATGACAATTCGTCATGAAGATATGATCATGACAAGATATTTACAAAATGGCGCCTGGATGACATCATGATGACCCGATGACCTTGAAAATTTAATAAGTTCATGTCGTCAATAGGCCTGATGACTGACGAAAATTTCATGAAAATTGAATCAGCCAATTTCGAGAAATAACGCGGACAAAAATCATGGCGTTGGAATAAATATTATAAATAAATAAATAAATGAAGATCCTGACAAAATTAGAAGGTGATCTGTCGATGATCGTCAGACCACCTAATTAAAAACCAATATGCTAAAACCCTACATCTGTACCGGTGTCCCAAAAACCGGAACGGTGGAATTTCAATTTTTTTCGGTGCTTGTCTTCAAAAAGTTTATGATTTTTTTATTTTTTTAATTTTTTTTTTTACATCATTGGGTGAAGGATTTTCTACCAAAGAGACTGATACCAAGATAACTGAATTTTGTTTTTAGTAATTTTGGTTCTACGCCGGTTTCTTAAAATACAGTCATTTTCAAATTTCGCATGTTTTTGCCACTGATGAGAGTAGAAATGAGACGGGGATGGCCAGAGGGGTATCTAGGGGGGAAGGAGGGGGGACTAGTGTCCAGAGCGTCACTTTGAAAGAAAAAAAGGAAAATGAAGAAAAATAATATATTTTTTAAGATTTTGCACCTTCCCCTCCCCATTAGCGGGGTAAATGCATCAGAAATAGAATATTTGAGGTTTAAAGTGCAATTTTTTTTAAAGCTCGGTCGCTTTGCGACCTCGCATGATCATTTTCTCTTAGAATCTCATAATTTCGCGCCCCTATGATAGTTCCTAAACAAGCTTTTAAAAAGAAGTTCGGAATTTTTTAACAGTGATGCAATTGTCGTTGTTTTGCACGCTGTCATGTAGATTTTATCTGCCTTTAGCTAAATACTGCTCCCTCAGTGTTGTCTAATGCAGCATTCACAAAGGTTAAGCATTTAAAAGAAATCTAACGTCTTGTAAGGGCGGCACTTTAGAGGGGTGCAAAAGACGCAAGAGGAAAAGTTTAGGAGAAAATGAGGGGAAATTTTATAATCTTTAAGGGATATGCGCTCCCTCCCCTATCAGCAGGGTAAATGCATCAGAAATAGACGAGTTTTGAGTGTTTAAGATGCCATAAAATGCCACGTTTTTCTAGTTTCCCCTCGCTTTGCTCCCTCGCATGAATATATTTCCTTTCAAGATATCACGGGGTTCA
Source organism: Echinometra lucunter (assembly GCA_029962745.1). Lineage (NCBI taxonomy): Eukaryota > Metazoa > Echinodermata > Echinoidea > Camarodonta > Echinometridae > Echinometra > Echinometra lucunter. The sequence goes on along the minus strand of JAPZVO010000124.1, from coordinate 9,043 downwards.
GAATTTGAAAAAAAAATAATGGAGCAGTTGTCGTTGCTCTGCTCGCTAGCATAAGTTTCAATGGCGTAAAAATCCCGGGGGGATGCGGGGATATATCCCCCCACACTTTTTTGAGAGGGGGGATGGCGTGTACAAATATCCCCCCCCCTACTTTTTAAGGAAGAAATGATATTTGAATGAATCAGTTAATAAAAATTTAAATAATCTGTCATAAACAACCATCATATTTTAGAATTTCTATTTGAAAATGCAATTTCAAACCAGAAAAGCGCTCATTTTTAGCTTGCTCGCTTCGCTCGCTCATTATAGAATTTATATTTGAAAATGCGATTGAAAACCAGAAAAGTGGTATTTTGGGCTCACTCGCTTCTCTCTCTCCTTCGCAAGATAAAAATTAAATTGTGTGTAAGGGGGTCTGTGCAGGTTGGGGAGGGCTTGTGTTTATACTGAAGTGTGAGTTCGACAGAAAAAAAAATTGTCAAAAAAGTCGATCATCCCCCCCCCCCCCCCCACTCCTCAAAGTGGATTTATGCCGGTGATAAGTTTCATCTGCCTCTTGTTCCAATGCCCATGAAGCGAGAATGCTTGAGAAACAAGATTAAAAGAAAAGAAAGAAAATGAGGGAAGTTCGGAACAATTTTGTATTCTGAAAATTAATTGATAATGCATAATGCCCTTTGGGACAAAATATATTAACAAGCATGTATGAATGCCTGTTTACTGTTCACTTGTTTGTTCGTGTGTTTTTAATCGAATATTTAATTCCAATATGGAGCGAGAATAGATGGTAAGTTTCAATGAATACTATTTGAAAGTGAAATAATAAAGCCCCCATTGATTCTTTTTTTTTTTTAAACACGTGCAAACGTTGGTATCAATAATGTCCATAGTATTTTCATTTATTTGATGTACGATAAAAGAGCAATGTAGATAAAATGCCTTGCTCAAGGGCATAAGTATCGTACCGCGGGGATCGAACCCCCGACTTTCGCGTCTCCAGTCAAGCACCTTAGACCACTCGACCACGGCACCTCCACTCTCATTGATTCTCTTTTAAGTATATAGTCATTGGAGCTAATGCAGATCTCTGGTTATTAGCACCTGTAATTTAGATTAATCATTTATGGTGGTCAATTTTATTTGACCATGTAAAGTTGTTTTATGAACTATTTGAAGGTGTATTATGCTTTCTCTCTCACTTCTTTAATTTATCTGAGTATTTGATTGACAATGTTTGATTTTACATTTGCTTGCATTTATGTTGTACATATAGTGTTAAAAGTTACTGTATGATATAATCTATTATAAAGTACATGTAATATATATATTTCTGGTACCTTTAATTCTGACCACAATGGTTTCTAAAATATCCAGGCATGTCACTATTAGCTCATGGAATGTAAACGGTCTATTTAAACGAATAGACGGACAACGATTCTCCAAACACTATGAAAATGACGGACAAAGAAAGTGGACAAAATAAACAACCCCTCATTCTACCCTTCACAATGGTTCTGGTAGTCAAAAGAACATCCCTTCACTGCTATTGTCTAAAATATGTGGAACAGGTGTCACATGCATATTCACCTGGAACGCCATGTTCATAGTGAAACTTGATGATATTGATTTTCAAAGAAAGCTTACGTCAGACATAATATTCCTATGTGAAACACATGCCCAACGAAATGAACCATTGTCACTCGATGGGTATAGATATATTGCTAACTGTCGAACGTCTGACAACCGCAGAGCAAGGGGGGGAATATTCATTAAACATTCGATTGTGAAAGGAGTTAAATACTGTAGATATGACTTGCAGTGAGTACATTTGGTTAAGACTGGACAAGCGGTTTTTTTTTTTTTTACTCGAGCGTAATGTATTTCTATGTTTCGCATACATCCCTCCTGCAAACTCGACTTTTACCATGAGAACCGGCATAAAGAAATGTTTGATAATTTGGAAAATAGCACAGCAAATTGGACCAAACAAGGAGATATCATGATAATGGGGGACTTGAACACCCACATAAATAAGAACGATCTTGATTACATCCCAGCAGATTCAAATGACCCAATAGATGATATATTTCAAAGTACCTATATCCCTGACAATATACCCCCAAGACGAAATACTCTCATCGAACAAGTGACAAATAGCTACGGGAGACAAGTTATAGATTTGTGTGTTAGTGCACAACATCGAATACTCAATGGGAGAACGCTTGGGGACACAATGGGGAGGATAATTAAATAATTACGCAAGGATCATCTATCGTTGATTACTTGGAATATGTAGCGAATCTCTCATGCAATCTCTATTGTCATTTCCGGTCAAAATTTTTCAACCGTTGCTATCTGATCACTGCTAATCATAGCGACGTTACAGGCATTCATTGTAGAAAAACGTGATATTGAAATATATGAGATACCATCAAGTAAATGGTGTAAAATACACGAAGAACGTTTTAAAACCAATCTGAACAGGAAAGGAAATAGATCTTTTTATTAGGGATATACCCGCGATGGATATGTCAAATTATCAGAAGGAAGACATTGAATATAAAATGAATCAAAGTGTGAATTGTTTTACACAAATGCTTCAAAAGGCAGCAGGGGGTTTCAAAGGAATAAAAGGACAAACCAGCGTAATAGCAAGAAAAATAAACCATGGTTTGATATAGAATGCAAAAGTAAAATAAAATTGATTCAGACCTTTAGTAGAAAACTGAGAGTGAGACCATGGGACGCAGATTTAAGACTGAAAATCCTACACGAACGGAAAGCTTTTAAAAAGATGGCGCGTAAAAAATACAGAATATATAAGAGAAAGGTATCAGAGAAAATAATAGAGAGCAGTGACACCGCTAATTTTTGGAACTTAGTTGACACCTAAAACAAAAGCAAGAAAGGAAAACCAGTTCCAATATATCCCAAAGAGAATGGTATGATTGCATAAAAAATTTAATGAACACGAATCATGAAAACCAGTATACTGATCAGACTGAAATTAACGAGGTAGATCCCAGGTTTAGTAATAACAATAGTAAAATATTGAATCTGAAAATAGAGAATTAAGAAGTATTAAATGCTATAAAATCCTTAAAAAGAAACAAATCTTATGGGCCCGACAATTTCTTGAATGAAATGCTAATCATCTCCTCTAACTTTGATATAGATGTAGTAACAAACATTTTTAATGCAATACTAAAGACAGGAATTTATCCTGACAGTTGGAGGAGGAACTTGATTAAGCCAATATTTAAATCAGGGTCAGTTAATGACCCTGATAACTATAGAAGTATTTCCCTGACAAGTTGCCTTGGTAAGCTTTTTGCACGGATTCTTTACAATAGACTTAATGATTATACAGAAGACAACAACATAATATGCAAAGAACAGATAGGATTTAGAAAGGGGAACCGTACCAGTGACAACGTATTAACACTCAAGACAATAATTGACCAAGCTTTCAAAAATGATACTCATATACATGCATGCTTTGTGGATTTTAAGAAAGCTTCTGACTCGGTAAATAGGAAGGCACTTTTTCACAAACTAAAAAAATATGCGATACATGGCGATTTTTTTAAAATATATTGCAAAACATGTATGCTAATGTTGATTTCTCTGTGAAACTACAACAAGGAAGAGCGCCATACTTTTAATACATCAGTGGGACTAAAACAAGGTTGCATACTCAGCCCAATATTGTTTTCATTATTTAACGATTTAGTAGATATATTTGGCGAGGAGTGCAGACCAGTAACTCTGGACCGGGATAAAATATTTTGTTTGTTATATGCAGATGACCTCGTTATATTATCTGAGGCTGCATCTGGGCTTCATACATGTTTGGACAAATTGAATGAATATTGTAATAAATGGGACTTAAAGGTTAACATGAATAAGACACAAGTATTTAACAAATCTGGACGAGCTATAAGAAAGAATGTATTTTCTATAAACGATGTCCCCGTAAAAATAACTGATGAATATAAATATTTAGGTCTTTTATTTAAACCCTTGATTTTTTTTTTAACCCATTGATCCTCGATTTCTCGTGAACGGCAAATCATCCCCCCCCCCCCCCCGGTGTAAGAACCTGTCTACGCTACTGGCTATTATGCAAAGCAAAGAAAGCAACTTTTTTGTATTAGAAATATCTTGCCAAGCAACAGAGTTGCAGCCATTGCACACATGAAATTATTTGATGCATGCATAAAACCCATTTTGCTATATTCTGAAATTTGGATGTTGTCAACGCTTTTACGTGAAGACAAAGAAGTAGAAAAACTTTATAAATCATTTCTACCTGAAAAAATACAGAACCAGTTCCTAAAAACTGTTCTCGGAGTTCATAGATCACCATCTAAAAATGCTATTTTGGCCGAGTTTTGTTGCTACCCTTTATATACATCAGCTTTGAAACAAAGTATAGGATACTGTCATCACATGATTACAAAAAAAGACAAGAGCCTCGTAAAAAGCGCATATGCTGCGTCGGCAATATACCAATAACGGATGTAAGAATTATATGAAAATATTGCTAAAACAAATTGGTTTCCTTCACGTGTGGGAAAATCAAGGTACTTTCTCAAAGAGAGCGCTCCTGAAAGCTATAACGAATAAACTCAATGATCGATGACCTGCAAAAAAATATCTTGATGAGAATAGCCTAGAGCATTGCAATAAATTAAGAACTTATAAAAAATTGAAAAATAACTATAAGACTGAAAAACTACCTCTTTCTAGACATCTATAAAACACACATTACAAACTTTGCAAACTAAGAATATGCAACAGTAAACTTATGATATAGAACAAGGTAGATACAAAAGACTCGCAGTAAGCGACAGAATATGCCCCTTATGTATGACCTCAGTAGAGGATGAATATCATTTTGTCATTGAATGAAACACCCTACAAGACCTTCGAACAGAATTATTCAACCAGTTAAAGAGTGTACTCCCGGATTTTTAAAGTATGACTGATGAAAACAAATTCCAATTGATATTAGGTAGTAATGATATGGATAATTGGACTTAGTATTATGTATATAGAAAGACTGAGTCAAGGCTTGAGAAGTAAATAAAATGATTAGATGAAAAAAATAATAACAATAATAAACAAATGAATGTAAAATGAAAATAAATCAATAACTACAGTAATTATGTTTCAAAACATCATACAAGAAAAGAGAAGAAACAATCCAGTAACTGATTTGGTACCTGCAACTTTATTATTATTAACATCGAATGTTATTTGATACAATGTACAAAGCCTTACACTGTAAAGGGACTTGGTTGTGATCACCGAGTTGGTTGCAGTGTGGACCGACCAACTGTTGCTTTAAAAAAGAAATTAATTAAAAAAAAAATCCCCATGTTTTACGTGTAATTTCTTCGAACCAACAGTTGGTCGATTCATATAGTGGTGGCCTGCCCCGTGACTGTAGGTTCTCTCTCTCTCTCTCTCTCTCTCTCTCTCTTTCTCTCTCTCTCTCTCTTTCTCTCTCTCTCTCTCTCTCTCTCTCTCTCTTTCTCTCTCTCTCTCTCTCACTCTCTTTATGTACAAATTTATCTGTATACTGTATACATTTTCATTGAATAGGAAATTTAAGAATGTTCCTGTTTTTGAATATTTAATCATTTGTTCCTACTTCTTGCCTGTCAGAGTTGGCAGGTATGTGATGATTTTGCTTGGATAATGTCATTACTTTGTTTTTGTCATGTATACAGCTCCAATAATGTTTTGTTTATGTAATATTTTGTTTTGATATAATCTGACTTTGTTTTTATATATTTTGTTATTCAGCATGTTTCCGTTAAATTTTTGTTTTGTTGTGTTTCGATTTTTGATGATAATCCTTAAATCTCAGCATTTCATTTCAATGAATTTGAATTTGAATTTGAATTTGAATTTGCTAAATACTGAGCCCCCAGTATGATACAGCATTTGAAAAAGTTAAACATTTGAGAAAAAAAAAACAAATTTTTTGTCGCCTTGCTATAAAAATCAGGCCTCGACTCAAGGGTTTTCGTTAATTTTGCTCCCAATTTTAAAGCTGAGAAATTAGAAAACTGTTAATTAATATCTAATTTCGATCTTCTCTACCATTCAATTTCAGTGGTCAATTGCCAAATTTCCTGGGTAAAATGCGCAAGGACCCGGGCGCAAGAAATAGCGTTTTTACGGATGTTTTGTTTTGTTTTTGTTTTTTGTTTTTAATTCACCGCCCGGTCGCTTCGAATGGCTCCCTCGCTTGTACAATAATGTAAATACTTTGGGCACTCGGGAGGGGGGGGGGGCAACTTCACTGTTTTCACCGGGCGCCATAATGCCTAGATATGCTACTGGGAATGGCCTTTCATAAATGCAAGCATGACGCTTCCACTGTTTCTATAGCCAGGATTGGGTCCTCCGCCCCCCTCCCTCTGGTAGACCAACTCCGAGTTGACTAGGGCAGGCGCTCGGAGCGAAAAAGTGGTACGGTTTCATTGGGGGTCTGGGGTAAAAACCCTTAGCGGGGTTCGAAGCCCCTCGATCGTTGGGATACAAGGCGGCGAAGCTCCCTTGAAGCTCTCGCATTTTGGTAAGTTCGTACAGATGGAGCAATGCATGGGCGTAGGAAGCTTTGTGGCCCCCTTTTTTTAATTATTATAAGCTCTGCCTTCTCCGGGGTCACTAAACCATCACTGTGTTTTGTCAAAAATTTCTGATATAAACCTATTTTGTATGTTTATGTTTTGATGGTTAAATAAATATATGAATTGAATTGAGCTGAAATGTATTACGCTCAAACATGCAAATATACACTATTCTGCATTATCAGAGGCAGTGACGTAACGAGACTCCACGTGTTAAATGTGAAATTACAAGGCCCCTGATGACGGGGAGGATGCGGAATGATTTCCCCCTACACGATCCGGGGGCAGCGTGTGCACTATGGTGCCCTGAGTACCAACGTCAGTTATCAATTGCTAAAACATGATTTTCATATTCAAACTAAAATAGTAATGTAGGTGGAAGAGTTGAGTCATAAATAACTATTTTACATTGTCAAGATGGTAGTGGTGTAAATAAAGAGCTCTGTCGGAATCAAAAACTCCATGTAATGAGGACTGTAATTGACGTTGGTCACCAAGAATGTGTGAGACTGAGAATGTGAGAGAGGTTATCGGAATCACTCACCTCTTGATGGCTGCACAGTATGCAATGAAAATGATAAAATGAAGGTCTGTTTGTAACTTCAGTTTATTATTGTTTATTATTTGTTGCTAAAAACTTTTATTTAAATAACAAAAACAAATCATTCCTTTCAATTTACAATATGTGCTTTGTACATGAGCCACCGACACATCCTGTTTTAAGCACTAATCATAAAATGACATAACACACTGAGAAAACCATTTGAAAAGAAGTGAATACCTCAAACACTATACCAAATTCTAAAGCTAACCTTAAATAGTCCAACCACTACTGCAACTCTAAATCTTTAACCCATTACAGACAGGCACGCCGGATGGGTCCCAGCTTTGGGGGGGGGGGGGGGGGGGGGGGGGGCGGGGGGCGGTGGCAAACACTCTTGGGGGCCCACCCCAAACCTTTACGGGGGCCCACCTCAAATGCTTACTACCAGCATACAACGTACCCTATATACACCTCCCCCCCCCCCCCCCCGAACAATCACATTTCTCCCTTCCCCCTTTTATACATATTTCTTTATATACATGTATAAAAGGACAACAAAATTTTGAATTAAGAAAATACTGTTATCAAAAACTGTTTCCCATCATCAGTACTGAAACATGATTATTTTTCGCCGGTTCTAGCATGTTAGATGGCGTGAGAGAACAGAGACAAGGAACCCATTACAAAGTACATACACAGCAAAATATCTTTTGTGATTGGTACACTACTAAACTCTATTTTGTAAAATGTATAACATTGTTTTTGAACATTTTTGGCACAAGCCAGTAATTGTAAAAGTGTAAGATTTTAAGACTAATTAGTCAATGTTAATATTTCTAGGCAGTTCTAAAAGAATAAATGCAAAAAAAAATATCTGGGCTGCGTTTCACGAAACCGTCACAAGTCTAACTTCTTGAACATCCCATTGACATGCATGTTGTAGAATTAACATGCCTTTCAATGGGATGTCCATGACCTTGGACTTATGATGGTTTCGTGAAAGCAGAAAATCTAAAAGTGAAAAATCAGCCACCCTCTGTTATTTTCCCAAGTCCTGTCTATCACTGTGTATCGGTCCTTATATCCTTCCAGGCCATTCTTTCTATTTCTTTCTATCCTTTCCACATGATTTCTCTTTCTGGCTTTAACAATTCTTAGTCTTGGACATCTTCTCTGATCATCCTGTATCCTACTTCAAAATTTCAACATTACTTCTAAAATGTACATTAACAACTTTCACTTAAAATTTTACTTACAAATGTCAGAGGTACCCAAAATATTAGTACCAGTACGTTCTCATCGTTTCTAGACTTTCGCTAAACCTTTCCTCTCATCTAAACATAACAAAAAAGTAACTCCCCCCTAATTAAAAATAGCATAACTTTTTAACGAAGATGTTTTTAGGAAAATAATTTGGCAGGAGTGTTCCTACACTTATTGACTAACTTCTGTTTGAAAATGAGATTGATCTGTCAAGTCATGCATGAGTGAGCAGACATTAAAGGCAAAAATGTCACTTTTCAAAAGTCACTAGAGTCATTTTGGGGGGTTTGTGAAACAAGATTTTTCTGGCATTTGTTTAAGTGCTGTTGATGTTTTTCAAGGTTGTGCCATGGTTGAGTGACAAAATTGCTAACGATGAAGCAAGAAATGCTGAAAATTTACTGTTTAATGCCGGAAAAACGACTACCTGGTATTTTCACGTAATGTGCTGACTCATGTTGGTTGATGCCAATTTTTTCCACAAACTGAATGGATTTTACAGATTTAGGAGGGCTGAACATCATTTTTCTCAAAAAATCTGTGTTCACCCAACTGTGATAAACATGAAGTGTCAGGGATAGGCATGACT
>JAPZVO010001239.1:0-20000 GCA_029962745.1 Echinometra lucunter | reverse complement strand
TTCGTTTCCGTCGCACTGAAGATAGAGTTGAGCTGTGTTAACACAATGTCAATGATAGCATTAATAGAGTGATATTCAAGATATTCAACAGGTTGTCGTTCCAGGGACTAATCTCCGAACGATCAAACTATTCTCATAACTACATCAGGGTTCTTTTGCTGATCATATTGCCAAAGAAGAAAACAGTCAACGAAAGCCACAACCATACTGAAGAGTATTGTTGGCTACATAACATAATGCTCCGTCGTCAATATATTGCTCCACCGACATTTGCTCCGAAAAAAGCGACAATTGCTCCGCGACATTATGCTCTCCCGACAAATGCTCCGCCGACATATGCTCCGCCGATAAAAATGCACTGCCGAATATACAACACTTGCTCCATCTACAATATTGCTTCGCTAATATTTTCTCCGCCGTAATACGCTCAGAAGAAGGCGAAGATATATTTTGTTCCGCAACAGTTGCTCCGCTGAAATAAAAGATTATGCTCCGAAAATATTACATTAGCTCTTAAATAAATCATTTTTCCACCGATAATGATAATTACATATTCCTTCCTTGCTAAGTAATAGTTGCATCCCTCCTAAGATAACACTTTGTTACTGGTTAAATACGCGAAATTGGTTGCTAAGGCCTGCCTTCTCCTAAGGAAATATGGCGTTCTGCGATATTGAAAGGGATCTTTTTCACTACTGATTGCCATTTCCAAGCAGCTGAATATTTTTTTTCAAAAATTAATGCCCAATGATGAAGTCTGATTTTTCAGTGATGTTTAAATCTTCATTAGTTCCCTTTGCTATAAACAAATATGCCTAGGAAGAGATGATGTGTCTACAGAAACCAGTGCACACAATAAGTCCAATGTTACATGATACATGAGACATTATTTCAAATGATAACATGTCTTATATTCCAGTTACTTAAAGCAGTGCTTCCCAACCTTTTTTACCTCGGGGCCCACTTTGGCTATTGACATTTTTTCGAGGCCCACCTTTATTTTTAGAAAAAAATTAAGGCCCACCTCACAGAATCTCAATGAGAAAAATATGACAAAAGAAAATAGAGAACGAAATGTGTGGTAATTATCTCGACCACTACATTACCTGCATTGCATTACAAATTCCAACATACAGTACATGTATGGTTGCAATGAATGAAAGATTGATCATGTTGATATGATACCCCACCCCAATCATAATGTACAGAAATATTCGAATTTTTTAGCACATTTCTCTGACGATAATCCACAACGGCTGGTGTTATTTTAATACGTTGAAAATTCAGTTCAATTTAATGTTAACGGTAGAGCTGAATGCAATTTTTTTTTTCCAAAATATTTTGGACTGACTTCGCGGCCCACCTGAGAAAGCTTTGCGGCCCACCAGCGGGCCGCGGACCACCGGTTGAGAAGCGCTGACTTAAAGAAAACAAAATAGGTTGTAATTCCCCCCCCCCCCCCGATTCTGTGACATATCTATCCTTCCCTTTTCATCTCGCCTTAAAGCCTTAAATCTGTACCTATATAAAATACATTGCCCCCAAGCCAATCGGACTCTCCGAAAAAAATAATGATAATAATGATAACAGACTTTCACATTCAAGTGTTAAACAGAATAATCAAAAACATATCAATATTAGTGGTGGGATTTGGAACTCCCACCTTCATCACGCAACACCACCCTTTCCCCATCATGGGTTTTTTGTCCCAAGGCATGTCTCGCAAATTCTTACAAAATCGTGTATATATATATGAAATTGCTTTCAAGAATACTTTTATTTGTCCTTACTAGTTTGTGGAGTCGTAGAAGATGTAGAAGGAGATGGGGTCATCGTTACGGTTGAGGATGAAGAGGGAGATGGAGTCATCGTTACGGTTGAAGATGAAGAGGGAGATGGAGTCATCGTTAAGGTTGACGATGAAGAGGGAGATGAAGTCATCGTTACGGTTGAAGATGAAGAGGGAGATGGAGTCATCGTTACGGTTGACGATGAAGAGGGAGATGGAGTCATCGTTACGGTTGACGATGAAGAGGGAAATGGAGTCATCGTAACGGTTGAAGATGAAGAGGGAGATGAAGTCATCGTTACGGTTGAAGTAGAAACGGAGGATGTAGCCATCGTTACAGTTGAAGATGAAGCGAGGCATGCAGTTGATACTGTTGAAGATTCAGAAAGAGAGAGGGAGACAGACAGACAGAGTGTGTTTGTGTGTTTGTGCGTCATCATCAAAGCCATGACAGTTGGGATGAAGAGGGAAAAATGGCAAATTGAAAAAAAAATCGCTGTCCATCATATGATAGATAGAGACATATGAGTTCGCAGCTGTCAAAAGTCAACCTGTTGACTACTGAATTCTCAAAGTCCCGTAGAATTAATAGAGGGGCCACCCGGTTCCAGTAGCCAAGGGGTTAACTGATTACAGCAGGGGTTATTTGTTATTTGGAATGTTATCAAGGAAAAATCGTTTACAAAAGATGAGGAACAAAGGCATATTTTCACTCGTTTTTTTATAACGTTATTGTACAGGGCTATTTTTGGAAGATTTTTTTTTTTTTAATTTCTTTCTCAGAAGCTTAATTTTCAAGCTTCTGGATTTAGGGAACACGACAGTTTTCTAGTTTATTTTTTTTCTTCTATTTTTCAGATCAGTCATTATGGTGGCTCTGAAGTATGCTCGACGACAGGTCATGTTCTCGTGAATTCCGCGGCCAAATCGCGAAATTCGCCACGATAAATCGCAATGTTCGCGTCCAGTTTTCACGAATTTCATGACTTGGCCACGAAATTCACGGCGCACATGACCTGTCGTCGAGCGCACTTCAGGGTCACCATAAAACACAGATAAATCCAAAACAGTACTTCTACTCTTATTTAAATTACATGTCTTTTGAAATTAATGCGTATTCAATCTTTTCATAAGTAATCTGACCCCTTTTTTAGTTGAGGGAAATCAGGGAATATTTCCTGACCCTCTTCCCCTAAAAATAACAACATAATTGAATAAATGAAATAGGGTCTTCCATCGAGCCTCTAGGGCACTACAGGCTATATAGTCAGATTGCCTTACCAGTTGAGTTGACTTCGCATGCGATATATGTTTCATTGTTGGCTGTAATATTTCCTATGTCCATGCTGCTAATGTCTAGGGCATAATTCTCGATGTCCTGTGCATGAGCCGAGTTGTTTGCAAGGGCGATTATGCTGACCCCCGCTACTACACTGCCACTTGCATTTCTAAAGATAACCGTTTCACACGTTATTTCCGCTCCAGCAAAATCCGTGAAAAGCCATCTGAACTGTTTGGAGAATATCAAATAAACAAACTTTGTAAGTGATTGTACAAATGATGTCATTTTGCTGACTCAATAAAAAAGGGGGGGGGGAACCTTGAAGACAAGTCATTAGCGTGAAAAGGGAGGATAGAGCGAATTGTAAAAGCTGAATGAAATCGCTTCCGAAATGAAAATATTACGAAGGTTTGGAACGCATTCATTAAATTTAATTTTTTATCGCTGTAAAATCGTGGAGTGGTGTGATTTGTAGAACGTACGAACCAGGGCACTGAAAACGATTTGATTTGGAGTCTATATTTCACCCGTGTTTTCACTATTTTGATGCATGATAGGACAGAACAGGCGATTTATTGTTGAGGATATTTGTCATAGGCGAATTTTGATATATATATATATATACTTCGCGGAAAAGGTGCTCTTCTGAGTCCGAATTATGTAGTGACTATATACCTGTGGTTGGACATATAACCATAGTCCCACATGTGTTCTGATTGAAACACCGATCACTCCAACATTTTTCTCATTTCTTCTACAAGGCAATGTGTAATACTCCATAATTTTTGGTATAATTGTACAAATTCATTCTGACTTTATAACTTGCAAATTGTATTTGATCACCGAGGAACTAATGTTTTACAAGCTTTGCTTTTTATTGTTCCTCATTCTCATGTTTTCTATTCCCTGTATCATCTTGCTATAGGTTTTGTATATGTATCTATGGCCAACTTGTTTCAATTTTTTGTATATCATTTTTCTTATATTGTAATTTCTGTTTGTTTGATATGCATTTATGATACATGAGAAATAAACACGCTTGAATTTAACTACTAATCAAGGTTTGTCCATTTTCTCAACTCTCATAAACACGAGTTTAGAAGGAGGGCATGTATGCGAGTTGTAATTCTTTCCGTTTAATCATTTACCCCTTTCAGAAAAAAATTACCTTTATTTTCATCACTTTTCAAAAATTATATAAAAGTTTCCATTTTTAAAAAGTAACAACATACGACGAGACACATCTTTGTTATCTCGGTAAAAATGATAGTAATCCCAACCCGCTCAGGTTCTCCCTTTTTTCTTTCCTATCTGTTCGCGTTTTCGCTTTTCAAAAACCACACAACCTTTCGTTATTCTTTGCTGAGATCACGTGACTAAGCTTAGCGCGGAGCCAAATTTGATCTTTGGATCTGGATCTCGCTCGTGTGTCCGAAAAAGATCTGACTGAACAAAAAAAAAACAAAAAACAAAAACAAAAAAAAAAACACTCGCAGAAAAACTGCTTTTCGACCCTTTCCCTATATTGTTTTGGCTAGATTTTTTTTACAGAGCATACTTGAAACATGGAAGATACAGAAAATAAAACAAAATTTCAAAATTTTAGAAGTTTTTTTTTTTTTTTTTTTTTACTATTTTGCCCCCATTTTCTCGACTTCTGTCTGAGTTTGTTGTGACGAGTCACATAGTCAAATGGGTTGTTTTCAATAGCCTCTCCAACGATATCTGTTGCTGCGAGCTCAGTTCGGATGGCATTTGCAGAGTTGAGCTTGATGTAAGTCTTGCAAGTTACCAGTTGAGTCTTACATCATGCACCAACGCACAGCCACAGGAGATGCCATTTTGCATGTCGCTCGACTAGGCCTAGATCTAGGCCTATGTCCTCCATTCTGAGATGTAGTAACACGTAGCTTTACGTGTCATGCGAAAATGCAAGTTCTTTCCTATTTCACCACCTTGTTTCTTGCAGAGAGTGGAATGAAAATTGATGTATTGAACTCGTCCACCCAGCTAGCTGTCCGTTCTTCGAAAGAAACGACCGCGATCAGCTGGCTGGCATTTCCACATGCGCTAGCGCTCGCTGCAATTGTAAACACCGATTGATTGACAGCGATTTTATGAATATTTATGAGTCACTAGAGCGTGAACCTTTGACCTCTGACGTAAGCTGAGAGCAATCGGTCTGGACTCTTTTTTCTCCGGGCCGACAGGTTCTCGGGATCGCGCCATCACTCGACTTGACGCGTACAGTGAGTTTAGCAGCTGTTTCGGGGAATATAAAAACTTCATAAAGAGTCCAGATTCTAGACTACGATGTCCTGTGCATGAGCCGAGTTGTTTGCAAGGGCGATTATGCTGACCCCCGCTACTACACTGCCACTTGCATTTCTAAAGATAACCGTTTCACACGTTATTTCCGCTCCAGCAAAATCCGTGAAAAGCCATCTGAACTGTTTGGAGAATATCAAACAAACAAACTTTGTAAGTGATTGTACAAATGATGTCATTTTGCTGACTCAATAAAAAGGGGGGGGGGGGAACCTTGAAGACAAGTCATTAGCGTGAAAAGGGAGGATAGAGCGAATTGTAAAAGCTGAATGAAATCGCTTCCGAAATGAAAATATTACGAAGGTTTGGAACGCATTCATTAAATTTAATTTTTTATCGCTGTAAAATCGTGGAGTGGTGTGATTTGTAGAACGTACGAACCAGGGCACTGAAAACGATTTGATTTGGAGTCTATATTTCACCCGTGTTTTCACTATTTTGATGCATGATAGGACAGAACAGGCGATTTATTGTTGAGGATATTTGTCATAGGCGAATTTTGATATATATATATATATACTTCGCGGAAAAGGTGCTCTTCTGAGTCCGAATTATGTAGTGACTATATACCTGTGGTTGGACATATAACCATAGTCCCACATGTGTTCTGATTGAAACACCGATCACTCCAACATTGACTTCACCAAATGAGGAGATATGGAAATGGTGAGATAGAATGCAGTCATAATCATTCTTATACCCTATGTCTCTAAAACTAACTTCGAGTATCATACTGACTAATTATGGCTAAGCAGCTCAAAATGAATTCATGTAAAGGTATACCTGGGCATCCGAACTTTAAATATAAGTTGCCGAAATACATCACGAAATCTAGCCTATCGGTAGCTATATTTCACCTTCGCCAATCATACCATTGCCTAGAGAATGACTCCACGGAATCCGAATTCATAGAAAGTGAGTTGAACCGCATTCTGCCAAATTTGGAGAACAATATTTGCAAACACTTCTCTCTTACATATGATTATCATGATTACCCAATATCTGATGTTCATATGGGAAACGAGGGAGATGACAGCCATATTGGTCATGATGATAGCTTAGCCGAGGAATGCATGAATGAACCACAGACAAAAGACTGTCCGACGGAGGATACTAATGAAAGCACTCAATGTATTTGGTGTGGATCGCCCACTGAAAGCGATTACGATAAGCCCTTGTGTGAAAGATGTGTAGCTATTCCTGATCGGCTAAGTGTTATTGAAAAAGAGCTACAATCCTTACTTGACCGCAATCAGAGCATGGGGTCAATCAATGCTCCTATTGAATCAAGGGATGGTAACAACCCAGGACAATGTGATTGCACTAGATCTAGAATGGAGGACAATAAACCCCCGACTAACATTCCTGAACGTCAAGAAAAAGGAACAAACACAGAAACTCCCATCATCAAGCAAAAGGACAACGACCCCTCTGCCAAAATCAAAGACATTCAAAACGATGAAACCACAATTAATGATCAAACGGAAAAGATAAACGTCCAACTACGCCAGTATCGCCAAAAACAAGAAAAACAATTCCAAAAAACAAAGAAATGTACCAACGTCCTTATAATAGGCGATTCCATGCTCAGAAAAATAAAGCCCAAGAAAATTTCAGACTCAAAACACGTGTTTTGTAAAACACTTCCTGGAGCCAAGATTGAGCAGATATATGATGTTGCTATTCCACTAGCTAATGATCTTAAACCAGAAGAAATGATCATTCATGTTGGAACTAATAACACAGAATCAAATGAGCCACATGAAATCGTTGCGATGGCTGAGTCGATGGGCGTGCATCTCCAAAAGTCTTACCCGTCAGTGAAACGAATCATCTGGAGCTCAATCACTCGAAAGAACTCATGTCTTCAACAAATCAGCGAAGTCAACACGATGATGAAATCCATGTTGGCTAAGCACGGATGGAGAGTTATAGATAATGCTAACATCTTCCCTGATCTCCATGTCGGTCGAGACGGCATCCACTTGAACGAGGCTGGATTTCGTGTCCTCACTAGAAACTTCTCCAACTATCTTAGTGGTGAGACAGCCACAACAGATGAATACGACACCCCTGCCATGCCTGAAATGAGCAATCAACAGTACACCACTAGAGCTGGCGATCTCTACAGCGATGCCGTGAGTAACAGGACACGCCCACCGGAGACACGCCCACCAGAGACACGCCCACCAGAGTACTCGTCTTACTATGCCCCGCAAGCATCAACCGTAAAATTTTCTGGATGTTTCAACTGCGGAGAGTTGAATCACAGCAGATCGAAGTGCAGATTCAACACCATGATCCAGTGTTATGAATGTATGTGCAATGGACACAAAGCTAAATTCTGCCCAACATTAGATTATTATCATGATTATTAGCTTTTCGGCCAGGAAGAGAGTGCCGACCTTGTCACTAACGCTCACAGCCATGAAAACTCCGAATTCTCTGATATCATAATACCGAGCGACATATCATCAAATGAATTCGATTTCGACGATGAAACAGCCAAGAGCATAAGTGAATATGATATAAGGGAGGAAAACAATACTCAGTTGAATCCTATCAATAACAATGCTACTCAAGACCAATCCTTACATTCTTTTGATAAAGAATCTTGTGTGAATGGTAATCAACTTGAACTAAATCACGTAAATGATTGTTTACAGATAAAAAATAAACATGGACTGAGGATTGCCCACCATAATATAAGATCACTAATCTCTAATCTTGACGAAGTGAAAGTAACGATTCAGGAATATAAACTGGATGTGTTAGCTTTAAATGAGACTAGGCTATGTGATACCATACACGATGCCAGAATCAACATTGACGATTACGTTGTGTACAGAAAGGACCGCAATACTCGCGGAGGAGGGGTCTTAATTTATGTGAATGAAAATCGACTATCTCATAGGTTACGAAGAGACCTGATGTCTGATGAAGTTGTGTTAGTTGCAGTTGAAATTAACCAGCCTAAATCATCGCCTATAGTAATTATTGCTTGGTACAGACCACCGGGTACAAGCATTGTTTTGTTTGATGCAATAGAAACTATATTAACAAAACTGGACGATGAAAATAAAAATACCATTTTTCTAGGCGACTTTAATTGTGATTATAATACTGTCAGTAGTAATAATTGTTATACAAACCGATTAAGACAGGTGTGTGACAACCTCTCTTTAGTTCAAATTATCGACAAGCCAACTAGAATAGCCTCTGATTCCTCTACTATAATTGATTTAATTTATACAAACAATGAAAATAAAATCATTGAAAGTGGTGTATTGCATTTAGGAACAAGTGACCATTCGTTAGTATACATTGTCTGGGGAAAAACTCGATATTCTGCTTCAAAACATATGTATAGAACTTACAGAAGTTTTAAGATGTTTGATGAAAATTTATTTTGCTATGATTTGAGCGAGATTGATTGGAATGATGTGTATAGTACACGCGATGTAAATTGTTCATTGCATGCTTTCGAATCTTTGTTTTCATTGGTATGTGACAGGTTTGCTCCAGTTAGGAAGAGCAGAATAAAACATAACACATCTCCCTGGATTGACGGAGAAGTAATAAATCTGATTCACGAAAGGAATAACCAACGAAAACGTGCTATTAGAAGTGGAAACGAAAATGAATGGGAAACATTAAGGAAAATGAAAAACTATGTGACCTTGAGAATAAGAAATAATAAAAAGAAAATATTTGAAAGTAAAATAAGAAGCGCTCATGGCAACTTAGGACAGACATGGAAAAACTTGAATCTTTTAATCCCTCGTAAAAATAAGGGAAATAGGATTACTTCTCTAAATGTTGGTTCAAATGAAATTAACGATGCAGAACAAATCGCCCAAAATTTGAAAGAATATTTTGTTAACATAGGTCCAAATTTAGCACAAAATATCATCACAGAGGATCTTGAAAGTGATCCATTAGTTCATGCAACCCCATCTATTTTCAGTAGTCAGTTCGAATTTGTTACTGTGACTGTCGATGAGGTTTCACGCGAACTACAAAAATTATCTAATGATAAAGCCATGGGAAACGACTTGTTTCCAATTAAACTGATTAAATTGGGATCACCTTTTTTAAAGATGCCATTAACGCATATTATCAATATTTCTCTTATTTCGGGGACTGTTCCTGATCAGTGGAAAGTTGCACGTGTAGTTGCTTTACATAAAGGGGGAGCTAGGGAGGCGTGCAATTATAGGCCAATCTCAATTCTCCCAATTTTGTCTAAGATATTAGAAAGGATTGTTTTTAATCAACTTTACAAATACCTGAACGAAAATGGTTTAATAAGCAAGTACCAATCAGGTTTCAGGCCGCTCCACTCTACGACAACAGCCCTATTAAATGTTACGGATGACTGGCTCAAAAGTATTGATAATGGAAAGGTAGTAATTGCTGTCATGCTAGATCTTAAAAAAGCATTTGACACTGTGAACTATGAAATTCTTCTTGGAAATTAAAACAGTACGGGATAACGGACCATACGCTTCGATGGTTTTCAAATTATTTAGATAACAGGTCACAAGCAACATGTGTTAATGGAACTTTCTCTAACTTTCGTCGCTGAAATGTGGGATTCCCCAGGGGTCAATCATTGGCCCCCTCCTTTTTGTAATGTACATTAATAGTTTACCCAACGGACTTCGTTTTTGTAAAGTAAGTATGTACGCTGATGACACAATGCTATACCTCTCCGGTAGTGATATTTTTACTTTAATACAACAAATAAACGAAGACCTGGACTATGTAAGGAAATGGCTAGTTATGAATAAATTAAGTTTGAATGTAAGCAAAACGGAATATATCGTGATTGGCACTAAGCAACGATTAAACAGAATAAAAGATGTAGACATAAAGATTGATATATCTGGAACTCCATTAAAGAGAGTACATACTTGCAAACACCTTGGAGTAATAATTGATGAAAACCTCTCCTGGCGCGATCATATCTGGAGCTTACAGAAGAAAGCTAATTCAGGACTACATATGCTCAAATGCATAAAGGGATTGGTAAATAAAGAGACACTGAAAATGGTTTATAATGCATTAGTGTCATCCCATTTATTTTACTGTGATGTTGTTTGGGGAAATTGTGGGAAAACATTGTTAAGTACACTTCAAAAAATTCAAAACCGAGGTGCTCGTCTTATTAACGACACACCTTGGTTTTCATCAGGAAAAGCAAACCTAGATATTTTGAATTGGGAATTGCTCGCAGAGAGGAGGAAGTATAATATGGGCCGCGACGCGACAAAAGGGCCCTTAGCTCTCCAAATGGCTTACGCAGTAAAACCGCGCTAAAGTCAGCGCATATCAAAAACGTGCAGAGCGCACTGAGGAAAAAAAAAAAAATAACACCAAACCAAAACAAAACACACGTGCGAAGAAAAATACCAGAATAGTGACTCAAGTCAAGACCTATGTTACTAGTCCGTCGATTAATCTGGCTCTAGCTGATGATCAAATGTCATTCCTTGGATGAACCCGTAAGATCATTATTATAATTTCTTCACACAGTTTGTTCCAGTAGAAATTACGGGTTTTAAAGGCATTTCGTGTATTTAATTCAGTTTTAATAGGTGACTGTCTAGTTACCTCGTTTCGTAGTTCCAGCTGCAACTTCAACTTCAAGGCTGCATGCATACATGCATAGATTCACAGATAAAGTTGTTAATACCTGTAATTCCGACATGTAACGTTGTATTATGAAATATACTTCCTCTGTTATTTCTTTTCATATGACTGTATAATCTTTGAGTTTGAATCTAAATTTTTGTATTTTATTTCATCAGTATGGCAATTTCTTTAAACCAAGATTTAAGCAGTCACATGCAAGAAAAAGCGAAGATGTGTCTTAATGTTGAAACGTTAGTTGCCGCTAGTTAACGTTAGCAGTTGAATGCACGATATGCCTTACCCTTAAATTCCTTGACGTTTGTGCATGTCTATTCCACTACAAATACAATCATGGGACTAGATCTTAACTTCAGACCTGCTTATACCAATCTCTTGAATTTGTTGATATATATTTGAAGCCTCAATTTTCCCATGCTGAATTTACCAGTCAGGAATTCATTAGAAAATTTTAGCAGAGCTCCAACAAGTTATATACATGTGCAGTGTATTTCCTACATAGAGTAAAATAAAGTTAGGCCTCGGCCCTAGATCTAGGCTAGCATAGTCTAGCTGATTTAGGTCCAGACTAGGACCTTGCCCTAGCTCGTGCTCTGAATAAGTATGGAATTAAAAATAACTGTTTATGTATCACAACCCTGTAAGCACAGACCTGCTTTTAGAAAAAATTAAGAAATCAATAGAAAAAGATGAAGTTGAAATGGAGGGGGGGGGGGAAGGGGCAGGGCATTGCTTCTAATTGAGAGAAGGATGGGAGGGGGCAGATCATTATTCACAAAAATTGCCTCCCCCACCCTTCCCATTGTGTATTGCTTGATTTGTCTTCGGTTTTCAGTGCATTTATTGTCTCTGTAGACTTTCTTTTTTATTAAAGCAATTGAATTACAAACCGAATTTCAATTATTAGGCATAATGGAATATTTTGTCAAATTACTTTTAGATTAATCAAAATTGAAACAATACTAATCACAAAACAACATTACTTAATGGATTAAACATATTACTGTCTAATATTTCATATTAGAGTGAATGACACTTTGTATTCCATACTCATTTAATGCTGTTGGTGTACTTCAGCTTTTCTAAAACAATTAATCTGTATATCAGTGTGATTCATCTAAGCGGTTGGCTGCTTCTAGTGCCATTTCTAATTAAAAGGGATTTTTTTTTTCTTTTTGCAGGCCATTGGTATGGAGCAGCTAAGCCAAGTCATGCTCGCCCCTATCATCCTTGTCATCTCCAGGCAAATATAGGAATGTTAGACTGTAACTTAGAGGCAAAGCTGGAAGGAGAGGGGTTGGATATGATAACCACATTTAATTCAATGATGCTGGAAATGTCAGGTCACTGCATTCATATCAGAGGAGGAAGTAGAGGTGCTCTAAGATCTTGAAACAATAACTGAAGTTGGATTCTCTTTGCATCAACCCAGGATGAACTTCACAATGATGGAGATCCTACAAAATAAACATGGATATGGCTGTACAGGATGTAATTAGAACCAGTAGTGTTTGGAACTTTGGATGCCTTAATGGTCTATGATCACATCCTTTCAGTGAGTGAATGAACTTACCAAAGCCATGAAAGCTGAGCATGACCTCTATATTATGTGAGAACTGACTGACAGTGTCCAGCTGTACTACAGTTGAAGTTATGAGGAAGTGATATTACTACTACTTTAATGAACAAAGTGCAAAAAAATTGCTTTTTGTATCTTCATAATTTGGGTGACAAGTGCCCTGATAGGATTTGTTTTTTTCTTCGTGAATTATGTCGCATGTGCAATGATCTAAATTTAGATGGCATTGCTTCCTCGTATCTTAACTATACCAAAAAAAAAAAAAAAAAAAAAAAAAAAAAAACCCTACTAGCTAAACTTTGTAAAAGAAAATAATGGGTAGATGTGAAGAGATATTTTGGGGTACGTGATTTTATTTAATTTTTTAGTGAAAGGAAAAGAAAGGAAAGGAAAGAATGAATTTATTTTAGGAAGAAAGCACAGACACTCTCCACTCTTAAATTTATTACAAACCGAAAGTATTGAACATTTCAGACTACAGCTTAATAAAGAGCACCATTCCAGCCGGATTTAAATCCTAATTTTAAGTACAGCGTATGTCAACTCTTGTTTTGAATAAAAGTTACTAGTATGACAAGTGCAATTAAGGAAAATTTCATTTCATTCCATGTTGTACTGACCTATTATGTATTTCAAAGTTCACAGTTCATATCTTTTACTGATCCATATTTGAAGGAAAAAAACCAGAAAATTGGACCTCCACTGGCAGTGCAAATACAAAAGACACTCTGTAGATAATAAAATGAACGATGAAGTAAGACAATATAACATAATTTAGGCACACACTTGAAATAACTACTCATGATAAGAAGGTGAGTGAAAATAACAAGAGAGATATAAAGAGAGAGAGAGAGAGAGAGAAAGAAAGCAATCGAGGGAGCTGATGGAGAGCTTGAGAAACGAAAGATAAGAACGGTGAAGCAGAGAAAAGCTGAGAAAACTATAGATGGTGGAAATAGAAGGGAAAGAAAGAGGGAGAGAAAAAGGAAGAGAAGGAAAGATATAGACCGAGTTGGAAGGTATGAAGGAGAGAAAAGAGCTAGCTGACAGAAAGAAACATGAACATGGAAAGAAGCACGGGATCGAAAAATAATTTGAATGTTGATGCCTTGTGAATGACTTGTGATAGAGTGGATGATAAATGTTTCTGATTTTTGATGATGTTGTAATAGTGAACAAGAGTGCTAGTAATTATCAAATTGATTTTCACTGCATTTTCAACACAGATATTATTTAACAGCAACATAAAATCTATGACACACGTTTGCCAAATAAAGGCAATCCATGCAAACTTTAAAAGGGAGGGGCATTAAAATTCTGAGAATACCCACCCCTTCCCCCAAAAGACCATTAAATTTATTGAAGGTGAATTAAAAATGCCATTTTTGCTCCAAAATTCACTTTAAGACAGACAGAAGTTTCATGAAAAATATATGGTGAACAAAGGGGATTTCGCCCCCATCCTCCCTGGATCCGCCCCTGGGAAACTCTGACTCTCTGATTATCTTTTTCTATATCTCCCTGTTAATATGAAAAAAAGGAGCAATTTATTAAGCCTAGACTTTTGTCATTAAGTGAATTTCAATCACAAATTTACGAAAATAAATTTGTGATTGAAATTCACTTAATGACAAAAGTCTAGGCCTATATTTTACAAAGATTTATGGTGAGCAAAGATGATACGGCCCCTTCCTCCCTGGATATGACGCCCCTGAAACAGAGGCGGCGGAACATCGGGCTCGGACAAAGAAAGTGGAGGGGCACCTTTTCTCTGCCGAACAATAGGTGCCCCTCCACTTTCATTGTATGAGCCTGACGTTCCCCGCCTCTGCCCTGAAATATGACCCCTCTCCTTTTCTATAATCTTTGCATAATATAATCTTTTATACACGCAACAGAATAGCTTTATTCTCTATTTATATCTTTCTACGTAATATAATTGTTTATGAAAAAAAAATTATTTCAGCTTAATTGTGATTGGAAATGCAAGCAATTTGAAAGCCAATTTCAAGACCGTCTCACGGACGTGTACAAGGTCATGTCAAGGTCATTTTAAGGTCATTTTGAGGTAATATAGGGTTTAGAGAAGACAAAGATAACAAGGAAAATAATATTCTCTCTATTATATAATGTAAATATCCGTCATGGTACTAGAATGTTTAAGTAGCCCCTTAGACACGTTAGGAATCTTGGCGAAAATGGTCTCAGGGATTGACTTGTTTAACCTTGGTCACGCGCGAATGTCAGAATAGCGCGCGTGGAGCAAAAAACATGTCTTTTTTTTAATTCCTCGATTTAGACACTTAGGGACGGAATTTGGGGAAACTGTTTGCATATACAGATTCTGCAGCATTTACACTATAAAACAGTGTCAAAATCTCTTTTTTGAAAAATTTTGCCCTAAGGGCCCTTTTGGCGCGTCGCGGCCCATATGGCAGTTATGATGTATAAGGTAATGACAAACCAGGTTCCACTTTATCTGAGTGAGAAATTTTCACTCAGAAAGCATATATATGATAAACGACAAAGTAAGCTTTGTGTCGATATTAGTCGTCCGAATACTGAATCAGGCAAACGTACATTCTTATACAGAGGCTCCCATATATGGAACTCACTTTCAGAAGAGCTTCAAAACTCCCCCAATATAGGAAATTTTAAATCTAAACTAGCACATGAAGATATTGGTTCTCCCTAATAGAGCAATATAATTATATATATCAAAATCTTATATCCATTATATCGCAATAAAGTTGGTAATATGATAAGGGTGGTGTATATCGAAAGAATAATCTACAAATGAATCTCTGAAGTCCTGACATACTCCTTGTCAAATTTACAAAATGATTTAGTTGCCTCTCTTTTTATCTGAGCAGAGATATCATTACGACTTAGGCTTGAGGAATGGTAAGGTAAACTCATATAGTTTCATATAACTAACACAAATCTAACCTAACTCTACGTCTCTGTAAATTCACCCCTTTTGAGATTTATTCCTTCCTTTCTTTTCTCTCTCTCTCTCTCTCTTTCTGTATTTCTGTATTTCTCTCACTTACCCCTCTCTTTCTCTCTCTCTCTTTCACTCTTTTTCCTTTTCCTGTTATATTTGTTATTGCTTTTCGCAATAGTTCTGTCTTTCCTGATTTTACGGAGTCAGTAAATACATGCTTATATTATATCTGAACACCTGAACATTATAAATATCTTGTATAATTGAACTTGGTCTTATATTTCATATAGTTCATATTTCACACCATTATGTTTAAACTGATTATACTATGTTTTTGTGCATCATTTTACTGCACCTTCTTTTCTCATATTTTGTACATATGATTGTTGTTCTAAATTATATTCTTTTTCATTTGCTATTTTCTTGTTTTACTTTCAAAATTAACATAATTTCCTTTGTATAAATCATGGTACTGCAATTTTTTTATTTGTTTATGTTTTATATATATAGATACATGGTTCTTTAATTCAGTTTTTATGGTTTTACGCTTTCGTTTTCTCATATTTTGTTCATGCGATAGCTGTTTAATATTTTTGTTTTATATATGTTAGATTCTTGTTTTTACTTTTATTTTTATTTCTGCATGAGCATTAATAATTTCGTTGCATACATCATATTTTTCTCTTCATATTTCGTTAAAAATGTATTTATATATTCTAGGTTTATTTGCTTTTCTTTCCGCCTAATTTCATGTAAATTCTTGATTGTTTTTGTCTATTTTATTTTATGTTTGTGATACGCAATATGTTTTAAACCTCATTCTAAATTTGAAATATTTATGTATTTTATTACGATTTGTACTTGTAATTGTTTGATATTCGAATTCATATTTCATGTATTTCATTGTTTTTGATTGTCACACGGCCCCTTTGAAAACCAGCCGAGAAGCTGAATTGGGCTTTTACCGTGTTTAAATAAATCAAATCAAATCAAATCAAATCAAATTCATTAACTTTATGACAACCTTCGGTTTGGCCAGATCGCATCAAAATGGAAGACTTTATGGACTGCCCTTCATATGCTCTCTACACACAATTTCAGTGTGTTTTCTCTCTCTCTCTCTCTCTCTCATTATCTCTCAAGGACTGGTGCACCTTGTGTCTTTGTGAAATTAACATAACGTTGAGTCTAAAACAATTTTTCTTTTGTATGTGTTGAGATAAGAAAGAGACAAGTTTCACCTTCAGATTTTATGTATAAAGCCAGAATTATGTAGAGTTGTTTAGAAAACCTGCCAATTTGAAGCCTTATGGCCAATTTGAGGATCGTCATAGAAAGCAATTCAAGACTTTTCAAACTGCCATACCTTTTTAAATTTGGTACGCAATTTATATTCAACTTTTCTTTTCGGGGGTTGTGTGTCTCTATCCTCTCTATTATTAGGTGGTCTGTCATCTTTGACAGATCACCTTTTAATTTCGTCAGAATTTTCTTTCATTATTATTAGGTGGTCTGTCATCTTTGACAGATCACCTTTTAATTTCGTCAGAATTTTCTTTCATTATTATTTTTATTATTATTCTCTTTATTGGTTCCCATTTTTTGTGCAGTCGAAATCTCAGAACTGGCTCTGTCATTTTTTGTCAAATTTTCATGAATTATCAGTCCTTACGAGATCTCGGTTTTTTACTCATTTTCAAGTTCATCAGATCATCGTGACGTCATCCAGGCGCCATTTTGTAAATATCATTTTATGATCATATCTTCTTAACGGAATATCATTTCTCATTCATACTTAGCATGATGAATATTCATATCAATCTGAATAATTTCATTCACTTAGACGCGCACGTACGCGTACGTCCGCGCGTCAGCGCGCGCGCAAAAATTAAAAATGCTCAGAATCGACTCATATTCATTTTGCACACGTTTCAGGCCATTTTAAGCATTTCAAAAATTTGCGCGCGTCCGCGTCCGCGCGCGCCATATTTGCGCGCGCACACCAAAGAAAACGTAAAAACACCGTTTTTTTCACTTGATTTGGGATTCTAATACTTTTCTTAACCATTCACAACAATTGAAAGTCGATTTCAACTCCTCATAAGGCCGCACGCGCGCGTCAAAGTTCAAAATCCGTGCGCGCGTCTATGGGGCAAATAACGTAAAAACATGCAAAAACATGCCCTTTTGAAATCTGCCATAGCTCATTAAATAGCATGGGGACCCCCCATTTTTTTTGGATTTTCTGAAAGCCTATGAAATGGAGATTTGAATTCACGAAAAAAATTTGAGGGTCGAGCAGTCGGAAAGTCGTCATATTCTCAGGTAAAGTCAAAATTTCAATTTTTCAATAGTGACGTCATATTTTTTATCTTTAACCGAGACGATCTCGCTTAATATTCATCAATTTTCGCTGAGATTTCGATATGTTGTAGCTTAGACAATTCTCTACAAATATTTTTTTCATTGTTACTCATTTTGATGACGACATCATGGTCTAAATTCTCGATTAAAGGTACAATGTCAATTTTTCTAATTTTACGTGTATCCTCTATGGGACATGACCTTTATGTAATTCTTGATTCTACATTCTTGTCTTCTTTCGTCAACATCTTCCTTATTTCTGCTTGATTTTCGCCCATCTTTAAGTATGTTGCAGCTGAGAAAATTCTCTATCTTAGGCATTCATATGTTTTTTAATCAAAATAATGTTGAAAACATGTGAAATTTTGACTGGAAAAAATGATATTAGAATTCCGTTTTGAATCAACGTGTTATCTCTATGAGCTGTTTTCAGGTATACCTTCAAAGCACTTGCCTCACATGCTCAAGGTCCCTGGTTCGAGTCCCGGTGGGAAGGGGGCAATTTTTTTTTTCCGTTTGCTTTATTTTTACATGTTATATTACTATCCTCTTTAGCTATATAATTACATATACAGTCACAGTCAATGAAATAAACTGCCGATTTTGGCCCGTTATGACAATTGCAAAGTAGTGCACAGTAGTTTATGTATAACCCTATAGAAAATCTGATTCGTTAAGGTGAATTCAAGCTTTGGATCATCTTTTAAGTATTCTGCGATATCAAACCTCCAATTTCTATGACGTTGGTCTCTATCGAGACGTAAAAATTTTATCAAAAGTCTTACCAGCGAATTTATCACAATCCATGTCGAAACCTAAAAGATGCCGACAGACCACCTAATTCGTCACGAGTCTATGACGAATTCTATTCTCGTTAGGTGGTCTGTCATCTTTGACAGATCACCTTTTAATTTCGTCAGAATCTTCTTTCATTATTATTAGGTGGTCTGTCATCTATGACAGATCACCTCTTAATTTCGTCAGAATTTTCTTTATTAGGTGGTCTGTCATATTATGACAGATCACCTTTTAATTTCGTCAGAATTTTCTTTATTCTTCATTAATTAATTAATTATTAGGTGGTCTGTCATATTATGACAGATCACCTTTTAATTTCGTCAGAATTTTCTTTATTCTTCATTAATTATTGATTAATTAGGTGGTCTGTCATATTATGACAGATCACCTTTTAATTTCGTCAGAATTTTCTTTATTCTTCATTATTAATTAGGTGGTCTGTCATCTTTGACAGATCACCTTTTAATTTCGTCAGAATTTTCTTTCATTATTATTAGGTGGTCTGTCATCTTTGACAGATCATTAGGTGGTCTGTCATCTTTGACAGATCACCTTTTAATTTCGTCAGAATCTTCTTTCATTATTATTATTTTTATTATTTTTAATTATTCTCTTTATTGGTACCCACTTTTTTGTGCAGTCGAAATCTCAGAACTGGCCCTGTCATTTTTTGTCCAATTTTCATGAATTATCAGTCCTTACGAGATCTCGGTTTTTTACTCATTTTCAAGTTCATCAGATCATCGTGACGTCATCCAGGCGCCATTTTGTAAATATCATTTCATGATCATATCTTCTTAACGGAATGTCATTTCTCATTCATACTTAGCATGATGAATATTCATATCAATCTGAATAATTCCATTCATTTAGACGCGCGCGTACGCGTACGTCCGCGCGTCAGCGCGCGCGCAAAAATTAAAAATGCTCAGAATCGACTCATATTCATTTTGCACACGTTTCAGGCCATTTTAAGCATTTCAAAAATTTGCGCGCGTCCGCGTCCGCGCGCGCCATATTTGCGCGCGCACACCAAAGAAAACCTAAAAACACCGTTTTTTCACTTGATTTGCGATCCTAATACTTTTCTTAACCATTCACAACAATTGAAAGTCGATT
Source organism: Echinometra lucunter (assembly GCA_029962745.1). NCBI lineage: Eukaryota > Metazoa > Echinodermata > Echinoidea > Camarodonta > Echinometridae > Echinometra > Echinometra lucunter. Next base: position 139 of record JAPZVO010001239.1, on the reverse strand, counting down.
TCAACTCCTCATAAGGCCGCACGCGCGCGTCAAAGTTCAAAATCCGTGCGCGCGTCTATGGGGCAAATAATGTAAAAACATGCAAAAACATGCCCTTTTGAAATCTGCCATAGCTCGTTAAATAGCATGGGGACCCCCC
>JAPZVO010001238.1:0-20000 GCA_029962745.1 Echinometra lucunter | reverse complement strand
CGAGCTATAACTTCGGGGGTAGGGATTGTTCATTTGTTTGTTTGTCTTTGTAAGAAACGAAACCTGATATTTCTGTGAGAAACCAAACAGAGCCGTACTGGCAACATTTTGGTTTCCCAGAATCATTTGATTTCACATTTAGTCAAATACAAAAAAGACTAACATGATAACTTGTTTCCTGCATAATTACACGAAATTAGACTCATTGTTGACAGAGGTCCGTGATCATAACAGAGGCGGTTAAACATAAAGAAAATTCATTTTCTGCTATCCACGCATGTTGACACAGTGGCTACGGAGAGGGGGGGGGGGGGGCTGGGGCTGCAGCCCCCCCCCCCCCCTCCCACACACAAACAGTTTTTTTGAGTAGACACGTTGGCCTCTATACAATAAGGCGGCAATGTTACCATGCTTAGCCCCCCCCCCCCCCCCCGCACACACAATTTCAAAATCGCTCCGCGGCTCCTGTGACAAACGTTGAAGGTGAAGGAAAAGAAATCATTGGGTATGACTTTTAAATCATTTCAAAGTATGATGACGCTTATCCGTAGATAAAGTGCGTAGCTATAGAGTGGGTCTCCCACACCTTCTGCTATAAATGTTCACCTTCAATCAGGATTTCACGAAAAGTGGTAGGATTCCCCCTCCCCCTGATGGTAGGGCCCACTCAAAAGGCACATAAACACGGGGCACGGGGGCGGCATGCGCCCCCCTCCCAAAAAAAGCATTCCAAAGTTTTAGTTGAAATTTTATTGTTACGAAAAAAAAATATAACACGGAAGAGGAATTTATGTCAGAAAGTCCACCATTTTGCATCTTAGCCCTCTTAGATAAGCAAAAAATTTTCGACGGGAAGGGGGTCACAGTCAGACACTCCCCTCCCCTTAGACCCATTCCCCAAGACGGTGATCAATATTCAGTTACGTGCCCCCTGCCCCCGTCAATAAAAGAAAAAAAAATAAAAGTCTGGCTTCGGCACTGCCACTCAAGACGCACTGCCATAAATATCAATTTTACCAAGGGTTGTAAAAATTTATTTAACGAATCTTCACACCCTCTCTTCCACTTTTCATCTTCCGCACCCTTCTTGTTATGTACTTGTACTTGCTGTTAATGCACTAAAAGTCCCATAGGAAGATAACATGATATGCAGGTTTAATCATCCATTTGTATCCCTCGGTGATTTCCTTTACATAAGATACTGCGTACAATACATGACTGGTAAAAAATCATGTTTCTATCCAACAGATCCAAACATTCTTCGTCGAGGATTTGCGGGTGAGCCAAACCGCATCCAAGCTGCTAGTCAAGATCATCTCCTCTCTACCAGAGGCGTCGATCCATTTTTCGGATGGGGGGGGGGGCAAGACGACCAGTGGAGATGAACCCTCGGCCACTAATATATACGTATATATATATATATATATATATATATATATATATATATATATTCGTATTTGTGCGCGCACACACGCACACCCACACATATTATGTATAACACATAGGCCTATATCAACGTGAAGCATTTTCAATTTGGGGAAATTACGCATCATGCTAGATTTTGAGCCATCCTGCTTTTTCTATTTTGCGAGCGAGCGAAGCGAGCGAGCAAAAATAACTATTTCCTTGCTATTACAGAAGGATTTAGTTATCAGAATACACTATAGCAGTGCTTCTCAACCTTTTTTACCTTGAGGCCCACTTTGACAATTCAAATTTTTAAGAGGCCCACCTTCATTCTTAAAAATATTTTGAGGCCCACCTCCCAGAACCTCAATGAGAAAAAAAACAAAAAAAAAACGATAAATCATCGCAAAAATAAATAGCGAATTGTGTGGTAATTATCTGGATTAGTACCTACATTACATTACAAAATCCAACCTACAAGTCTGGTTGCAGTAAATGAAAATTGATATAATACCCCCACCCCAACCAAATGTACAGAAATCTTCGAAAATTTTTAGCACATTGCATTGACGATAAGCCACAACCTTTGGTGTTATTCTAATATGTTTGATAAATTCAATTCAATTTGATGTTAAAATTAAAGCTGAATTCAAGAATTTTTTCCAAAATATTTTGGACTCACCTGGCGGCCCACCTGAGAAAGCTTCGCGGCCCACCAGTGGGCCGCGGACCACCGGTTGAGAAGCGCTGCACTATAGGAATATATGAAACCTAATAATATATATATGGTTACCTCACTGCCAAATACGAACCCTATTTCGTCACATCTCTGGTCCATTGTTGCTGCCCCCAAAACCACTCTATTTTTAATACTACAAGGGAGCGAAGCGAGCGAGGAAGCACACACTATCTTTCATGGTAGAATTAGTAACACCGTCGGCAAATTACACTATGAGCCCATGATACATCTACATTATCTATTCGACCTCGGCTCACCTACTAAATCGTTTGCTTTTCAAAACCATTACTATCAAACGAGCGAGCGCAGCGAGCGAGGAAATATATACCCTTTTCCATAATGATAGAAGTGTTATTTCGTCATAATATATAATAATGTGATAATAATGTGATGAACGCTATACAAGAAAGGAATTTCATTATCATTATCATCATCAGAATACGCTATGAACCTGTCATGATATCTAAATAATACATCCGATCAACTGTGTGCCGAATATGACACTGTTTTAGCTCACCTAGTTTACAGTCCGTATCGATTCTGTTTCTACCAAAGTCAATGATCGATCCTGGCAAAATTATAGGGATTCGCCCCCCAAAATTTGTCAACCACCTTGCTGCCCAAATATGATGATATTTGGAATCTCGCTTCTATAATAAGCTACTTGCTGCCCGAAATGATCTTGTATAGCTTTTACCAGCGAGAGTAGCAATCGAGCTAACGAAAAATGTTTTTTTGTTTTTTTTCATTATTTTTTTTCTTGACCGTTATCTCCTGAAAGTGTGTCTATTTTTAGGTCAACTGGCCGCTCGATTTCTTGGAGTGATATCTTGTTTGGTTATATTACTTAGTATGAGTTGAAGAATAGTATAACATTAGACAGAAACACAAGATGCAAACCGATTTCCTTTCATAAGAAAAGTAATTATTATCGGCATTATATTTAAATTTTCCAGTGCCTCATTTTTCTTTCTTTTTCCTTGTTTTCCGCTTTCAATTCACTTCCTTCCTTCCCTTTCCTTTCCTTCTCTTTCTTTTTTCTTTTTCCCTTTTTTTTGGGTGGGGAAATTATTGGGGGGGGGCAAAATGATATCTTTGCCCCCCGAAATTTTCTTGGGGGGGGCAACTGCCCCCTGCTCCCCTCCCCTCCCCCAGGATCGATGCCTCTGCTCTCTACCATCCCTTGCGAACCTGTCAATAGAGCGATGCGATCTACAAGATAATTTCTACACAGAACTTGATTGCATAGCCGCATCCTCACAGGTAGCAGATATCAGATATCCGTGCCGCAGGCATGAATGACCGGGGGTGGGGGTGTTGATACTTGGGGTGTTTAAGCATAAAGCATGATGTAAACTTTGTTTTCTAGCACATGAGTTAGGAACGGAAGTAGATCAGACAGAGACAAAGAGAGAAGGAACAGAAAGTGAGAGACAAACAGGAAGGATGGAATGGGAGACAATTTTTTTTTTTTTTGTACCTAGAACTCTAAATGACAGGTTCTCCACCTTGCCATTTATAGATAAGGTTTTATTCTTTTCTGTAAGTTGCGATCTAATGAAAATGTATGGAGTTGTTTTTTTTTTGAAAAACGAACATAAAAGGGGGAGTAAAAAGAAATGAATTCTCCCCAAATCGGTGATATTTAAGTATTGGCCTTTCCCTTAATTTATTCATTTATTATTTTTGCAGCTGCAATGGATTGATAATGTATTTTATTCATCTTGGTTTTTTTTAAATCAGAATCCATTCATTAGGAACAACAAGCATATGGGAATACTAAGGGAATGGTCAGGAAGGAAGAAACTTAGTCAGCATCAGCTCAACCAGCGTCTCCAAGTCCTGAATCTAGCGTATCAACACAATCCTAGATCACAGCAGCAGCAAGGGATAAACATCCTTCAACCAGGGCAATCAGCACAACCTTCTGTTCAGTACCAGAATGATCACCAAAGACCCATCCAGTCAGAGCATCAGCAAGTTCATCAGTTCACAAATCCTCATGAAAGTGGATCGTTTCATCCATGCCAATCGCCACGATCTTCCTTTCATTACCAAAATGATCATCAAAGACCCATCCAATCAGAGCATCAGCAACTTCATCAGTTCACAAACCCTCATGAATGTGGGTCGTTTCATCCATGGCAATCGCCACAACCTTCCTTTCATTACCAGAATGATCATCAAACACCCATCCAATCAGAGCATGATCAGATCCAGCATCTCCTAAGCGATCTACAAGAATCTACTCAAACACCATTCCAGCCTATACCTGAACCTGATCAGTTGACCAAGACACATCTAAACGAGTTTAATCAGTATTTCCGTCGGTATGTATCTGCTCAGCAGAATGCCAGCAATTATCAAGCATTGCAATGTCCAGCCAGCTCAAGTCGTCAAGGACCAAGACTACACACTGATCTTGGTGAAGGAACGGAAGACATCTCAGTAGGACAGGGACAAAGAGATGTGATCCAAATACAGAATGATGACTGTTTGCTGGCATCATCTTCAGAATACATCAATTCACGCACTTCATTCTACCGAGGAGGACATTCAGTAGGAATGAAACCAATGTATGAGTATAATGTTGACCCTGATAGACCTTCAACCAGTGGCTTAAGTTCAGCATATAGCTGGACAAGCGCATGTATGTATGCCATTATTCTAATGGGCCCTAATTATCGAAGATTCGTGCTTTAAATTTTTATTGGAGGATTAAAGCAAAGAATATGATCCAAAATTACTTTAAAAAATTTTAGGGGAAAGAATTAAACTCCTTTAAAAAAAACATTGCTCACCATGAGTGAAAAGGGAAAACGTTACTTTAAACATGTTAACCCTTTTGTGACAGAGGTCCACATTTTGTGGTTTGGCCTAATATCTTTTGATGCAAAGCCCTAAAAATCATCCCAAATACATGGACAGAAAGAGCAAAAAATTCTACACAAACTGTGCTTGAAAATTTTTCAAAGGACAATAAGAATTAAAATCCTTAAATTGGCAATGTGATAGAAATTTTAAAATCACCGTTTTCCCCTGCAAATTGGCAACTTTTTGACTTCTCATCATAATTTCTGTCAATTTATATTCATTTCAGATACATGACGTTTTATAAGAAAAATGTAGCAATAAAATAAAAATGTTGGTGTTGCCAATTTGAAGAATAAAAGCTGATCAAAGTAGGCCCTAAATAATTCCTGTCATGAATGGGTTAAACAATAAGATGAATTTATAGTAACAGATTCATGATTAAGATATTAGAAAAATGATGGAACCTTCCGGATTGTAAAAGTGCTTGGAAACATTTAACAACAAAAGCATCAATCACAATAAAACAACAACAAAACATTGCTTGTTTTACCTCACTTTATGTGTGAAGATCGTTCCACTTGTAGGTTATTTTCAGAGGTTAACAATTCATTTCCCTTTTCATACTGATTGGCGTTCTGTTATCGTGTATGACATTTTTCTTTCACTCATATCTCACGCAGCTTCATGGGAGGGTGAACGCATTCCTTCTCATCGGTAAGTACAACCCCCTCTCTTTCTCTCTCTCTCCCTCTCTTTCTGTCTTTTCTCTCTATCTTTCTATGTCTCCACGATATCTATCTCTATCTTCATCTCTCTCTTCTCTCTTTGTCTTTTCTTTATCTCAATCTACCTCTCAATGATGCTTTGTAAAGCGCTGTATAGTATATTAATGCAGTAGCTAATGCTGTGTAAATAGACCATAATCGTTATTATTATCTCTCTCTCCCCTCTCTCTCTTTCTGTCTTTTTAAAAAATCTATCTGTATCTTTCTCTATCTCTCTGTACTATTTCTTCTTATTTTTTTTTTAAATCTCTATCTCTTCACTTCCATGCACTTTCCTCTTTCTCTGCATTCAAATCGTCACTATTTTCTTATATTCTCATGCTGCTATGAATCAAAAGTCTATTGTAAACGGTTTGAATTATAGACCCAAAGAGTCACTGTGCTTGGTTGTTGTTGTTGTTGAATGGCTTTTTACAAAGGTGTATCAATCAGGTATAATAATAACAATAACACTTATTTACCCAGGGTAGCCACTTCAGCTATAAGCTGATCTTCCAGCGGGCGTTACATAACATAATATGTTATTAATTCCCTTCTCCATTCTTATATGCCGAGCGCCTGGGTAGAAGGCAGAAGGTCCCGTTTTTGTAAGTCTTCGGTATGACTCTGACGGGGATTGAACCCACGACCTCCCGTTCATGAGGTGGACGCTCTATCAATTGAGCCATCATGCCCGGTATGGTTACTGAGACTGATCTTTAACGTCACCAGCCGAAAGACGTGACTCAGACTCGAACCCGTGTCTGATGAATCCATAAGTGTAGACAGGTCGTCATACCGGAAGGGGGGATGATTAACCCATACGTACATATTTTTGTGCAAGCCTGTATGAGTTCACCTCAAAATGTATGGGGGTGCATCCCCCCCCCCCCCCTACGCCCCTGGCTGAATCAGTTTGTAACTTCCACTGTTAACTTATACAGGAAACAAGCCACAATGCCCAGATGGGGGCGATATTCTACTGTAAATCCATTCTGGCTGTACACACTTCCGTCAAAAAACAAAACAAAAACAAAATAAAAATAAAAATAATAAACACGTGAAAAGGATAGTTTTGGGAACTTCACGAGCGTCACGCGTTTAGGTTGTCTAGGCCTAAAGTCAGGAAAAGGGGTTGAGTTTGTTAAAACGCATAAGGATATCCTTTTTGCACATGAGCGCTGAAATCGGTAGCCCAGCTTAGCTGGAGTAATATTGGGAGCGCCTTGAGCACATTGTCAGGTGGATACATGTGCGCTATATAAATATCCATTATTGTTAGGTAGATTGTCAACTTTGACAGATCACCTTTTAATTATTGTTATTATTATTATTTGTTAAACTCGTTTAGCATGTTTAGGGGTACATTCTTCGAGGAGAGGAGGGAAGAAACGCGGAAAGGGTGAACAATATCAATGGATAAAACCTAAACCGCGATGTTTAGGTGGTTTGGGAGCAAACCATAGACACGCCTGTGTATAACGTACTCTTATTCCGACTGCCCCCCTCCCAACGCAAAAGATTTCAAAGATCCAGACGTTCAAATTACCCAGAACTTTTGTCATACCCAAGTTTCTGTCTCTCAATAGGGTCGTTTGACATACTGACATTGGTTAATGAGATAAGGTCGTTTGACATACTGACATTGGTTAATGAGATAAGAGACATTGTTTATGATGCGGAATTTTCCAACAACTTTCATTTCTGTGTCAGTAATTTACCCCCTGTTTCTCCCCCTTTTATTTTACTGTACTGTCTCTATACAGGAAACGCACCTACAGCGACTCTGATGGAGATTATGATCATGATGATGGTGGTGTCGCTGGTGGTGATGGTGGTAATGATGGTGGTGGTGGTGGTAATGATGGTGGTGGTGATGATGGTGGTGATGGTGGTGGTGATGGTGGTGATGATGATGGTGGTGGTGATGGTGATGATGACGGCAACGCTACTACCACTTCAGAGGGTCTAGAACGTCGTCCTCGGAAAAGACTTGCCAAAACGGACCGAAATCCTGCCTCACCCTAACGATCCTAATGGAATGACAAAACATAAAATGTTAAATCCTGTCACAATCTTAACATCTGAAAAAGAAATTTCACACACACACAAAAAAAAATGTTCTGCCTTGTAAATGCTCAATCCCCCCCCCCCCCCACCACCACCACAGTGATTTCCTTCAACAAGGATTTATTCATAAAGAATGATGAATAATTGAAGACAGTTCAGTCATTACAAATCAGTATTGCCTTTATATTAGAGTTAATATCCCCTTTGGAATGTCTTTCTTATAGGCATGACAGCTGAACTTCAAACAGACAGTAATTACAACTTTCATTTAGGCCCTAGCTATAAAATGCCATCTGCTCGGGTTTTGTTAGCTGCTGGTTGTGGCTTCATTCTTGGAGGGAAAAATAAATCATCGCTTATATGACGAGGCTTTACACGTGATACCTAGCCAGATTCTCATGTGTCTGCTTGTAGGTTGATGGATGTTTCTGTAGAAAATGAAATGGTATGTCATGTTGTGCTTAATCGATTTCTTGCCATTCTACCTCAGAAAAGTTGTCCTACAACTGAGTGCAATACTTATTAGCTATGCAAATACTGCCGAACAGTTTTGAATGTGATATTGTACACTATCATAATAAGCTTCTCAGTGTCTGTTGATTTCTGTTTCACAGAAAATTGTATTACATGTATAAAGCATAGAGTTATTTTCCTTTGTTTTTAAATGAAAAAAGCTGCATTCCTCTTTTTTTAAAGAACAGTACTACCTCTCATTTCTATCAGGGTTGGTTGATTTAAATCACGTTGATTTAAATCATGATTTAAATCGCGATTTAAAATACCATGATTTTTTTAAAGTCATTGATCTAAATCACTTCCATTGAAGCATGTACAAATCATTGGCAAATTATTTGTTCAAGGCAGTTTTAATTCTTCAACTCAACTGAAAAAAGTTGAATTGACTTTATATCAACTAAAAAAACCCTTTGAATTAACCTTATATCAACATAAAATCAACAAATCCTTCCTATCTACTTAAAACAAATTAAAATCAAGTCAATAAAATCAGCTAGTTCTTTTAAAAATTAAAGATGTATGTCGTCAACATTTACTCCATTTTTTGTAAATGTCAAGCTCTTGTTCTGAAATTTTAAATTCTTTGTCAGCCATTAATAGTGAAACAAGTTTCCTATTTCTTTCTTATCATTTATCACACAATCCAAGACTTTTCAGAGAGCAGTTTTTTAAAAAAATATATAAAATGTTAATGTGAAAAGGTTTGTTAGCAGCTTTCCAGTTTTGATCCTTCACATAAACTATTCTTTCATGTGAAATTAAAAGTAATCATGTAATCAACAGATTGAAAATGCCTATTTCTTCTTGTTACATTTATCATACAATTGATGTTTTAAGGAACATGTAAAAATCACATTAACATAATGTAGTACAGTTACAAGTTGACTGTTAAAAAACAACTTTCTCTTATAAACCTTTTAAGTCACTGTCAGCTCATTTTATCGTCAGCGCCAGGAATAATAACGGAAGTTTTGTATCTGCATGTGGAAATAGGATCTATATATAAGAACAATTTGCAAAATTCAAAATAAACTTTAACACTACATTTAAATGTTAAAATGTAGACACAGTTGTAAGTTGTTTCTGATTTAAGATAAAATACTTATTTTGTAATACATATGTTGTAAAATAAGCAGTTTTGCAGTTTTTATCCTTTAAGTCAAAAGTACAGTTGTATAAGGTCAAAAGGCTCGGCATGTGTTTTTTTTTTCCTACTTCATGTATCAAACAGATTTTGAGAGAACATGTGAATAAAAATTGTAGATTAATGTAAAAATCACAGTAACATAATGTAGTGTAGTCACCCTTTGACTAAGCTGTCTCTTATATTGGTCTCAAACACTGACAGTTTTGCATCTCTGTCTGTAGCAATGGAAGAGCTTTAATACCAATTCTTAAAACTGTCACAAAGCTGTTGCGTGCACATTTAGATACAATTTTCACCGAGGAGTGCCTTGAGATTTTCCTCTGGGATTTTTTTTTAAATATTGAGTGGAAATTCCCAGAGGGGAATTTTCTCTACTCACCGGGAATTGTCTATGGAAGTTTCCTTGGTAGGCCTAGGTATGAAAGAATTAAGTTCAGATTCATGCATGATTCCTCAAATTGATTTTTATTTGCCCATTTTGACTGGATTTGATTACAAAATATATGGTTAAGAAAAATGTTAGGTAAAGTGTATGATAACATTAAAATTGATGTCATTGTAAGGATAAGGTTTTTTGGTAATTACCCTTTTTTCCAATTAAATTTTTTTTTTTTTTTTTTTTTTAAATCCGCCAACCCTGATTTCTATGCATTTTTACGTTTTTTTATATTTGCAGTTGAGCTTCCCTTTGATTTTTAATTTGACCGCGGAAACAATGTGGAAATAAGTGAATTATATATGTTAAGAAATACGACAGGGCTCATTGTTAATGGCCATTGAAGGCTAGGCCGTTTGCATTCTTGCCACAGCATTTGTTAATCTTTCGGCAACACATACATGTATATACTTGCCACTCTTAACCCAGGTGAAGTAATTAATGTGTCTTTGTATAAAGCAAACTTCCTGAATGTCAGGGCACCTTATCAAGCCTTGATCAAGGTAGCTTGGTCTCATAGACAGAGGCATCATAACTGTGTTCAGTGTTTTGAAAACTTTTATTTAGTACTATCATTATCATTTATGTTGTTTGAAATTAATTCTCTAATAACACTTCAATTCCATCTTAAAAACGATTGCAATTTCGCTTCATTCATACATTTTTGTATATGCCTTTTTTATTATTATTATTAAAAGGCTATATGAACCAAAGTATTATAAGAAAAACAGTTTTCTGTCCAGAAAGCAATATGAATTGCATTTACATGAAAAGGGGGCTTTCTTGTACTATGTAGCACTGTTCCGCTGGATTAACAACAGATAGTTGCAAAGGAGAGTTAAGTAGTGTTTCCTGAATACTTTTTATTAATCACCATTCATTGATAGTAGTGATATTATGGTAAAGATGATGACCATAGGATAGGAAACATTTAGGTGATTTGTTATCTTTTTCAAAAGATTTTTTTGTTGCAGTTGAAATTTGGTGTGTATTTTGTATTTTCTTTTTTTATTTCTTTCTTTCTTCATGTGCTGACCTAATTCCAACAATACTGTTGGTGGGAAATGATTCTTATGTAACGAAATTTGTGAGATTGAAGATGTTTTGTAGAAGAGTTTCCTGAAAAGCCATGCATTTCACGATGACTTATTAATGCATATAAATATAAACACGTGGCCATTTAAAGATATGTATCACGATGTTGCCTATTTACCTCAACTAATCACGCATGTATATATATTGCCTACTTTTTTGTGATGACATGGTCTAATTGCGTATAGTTTGAAACCTATCAAGTTAAAAAATGATAAATGTCTATAGGTGGTTTTTCTTTCAGCCTGCTGGTTTTAAGAAATATAGTCTGGAACTGTTTTCTTTTCATTTTTCACATCGTTTTTTTTTAATTATGTACTTTTTTTGAAGACATGATCTAGCCTAACCTTTGATTACATGTGAAAATGATAAATTTCTACCTTCTTCACTGAAATTTTGTGTGTATATGTTTCAAATCATGATTCAATAAGCCTGAAAGTAAATTTGTGAATTTTGTGTTCCTTTTTAAAAGATTTTGTATCTGAAACACACTTTTGAAAAACACCAAATAATAAAAGGTTATACTCAAAAGTCCGATGGCAAAGAATAGGTTTCTTTCTTAAAATCTATATTCATTTACAATCTGCCCATAAGTAAGTTGCATACTTTAACCGGTTAGTCCCCTTTATTGAGTCTATGAAAATGAAATAATTCAGTTGTCAGCAGGTTAAATGCATTTAATGAATGCTGGAAAATTCAAGGTACAGTATATTGAAAATCACTGAAAAATCATTGTGTTGACATTGTAATGATTATAGTTGTGCGATGGTAAGAGAGAATAATATATGATAGGGAAACGAGCAGAGAAAAGGAGGAAAGGAAAGGAAAATGATAGTCAAGCTTAAAGTGTGATAAACTACGGGGAAATATCATTTTACATTGTGAATGTCATAAAGCACGCTATAAACTGAACTGAGTAGCATGTTGACGTTTAATACATTCTTGATTACACAATACAAGTTGTTTACCTGAGCATATAGTTACAGGAAAGGAGGGAATATAAAATGAGATAGAAAGAGCATGGGACTATTAACAACTCCATGGATAGAGTGAGGAGTGAAAAAAGGAGGAGAAATATGGAGAGATCAAGGAGAAAGAAAATAATGAGGTCGTTGATAGATATCCAGACTATCCCTGACATTAAGAATAAAATGGTAATAGAGTATCCCTTATTAATAGATTATTATACAATAAAAGATGGCGAGTCCTGTTAAATATGAAGAGAAGAGAATGAAGGACAAAATATAGAATCATGCTTGGCAAGAAAAAGAAATCAATGTTGTTTGAACAATTCCCCCCCCCCCCCCCATGGGCCCCATAGCCAGAAAAAAGAGAACATTTTGGGTCATTTACAAACATGTTAATTAAGCTTATTAGCATGATAAGTGCTCTAAAATGAAAACTTGAGTATTAAAAATCAATTTTCTAAGTATTCCGAAATTCTGTCAGTCATGTATGAAAAAAGGGAAAATGCTTGCTTCATTCGGGGAGATTATTTTTTTTATTTTTAAACCTTGTCTACCAAAGGCGCCACAAACTTGGGAGGGCGGATTGCTTCCTTATATGCAAATGTGTTGGGGTTAATAATTAAATAATCAAAAGTCCTACCTAACTAAGAGCAGCCGTATTTTCGCATGTTTAGCATGCTAAGGCAGTGCTGAATGTGATTTCTGTACATTTCACCACCAAACTTGTATTTAAAAAAAAAAAGGCGCGCTAGCTTCGCTGTCGACCCCATTGCGAAAAATGTGACCGTACGCCCTTCATAACCCTTTTATTGCCATGCCCGGTCTCTAACCTCTCGTGCCATCATGCTACCAGCGGTGAACAATTAATCCTGTTTCAGTACTAATGATGAGAGATAATGGGAAACAATTTATAATAACAGTGATCAAATAAAGCAAAGTTTCTCTTTTTTTTTCTTAATAAAATAATCTAGACCTTGCACTTTTGATAAGAAAAATGTATAAAAGGGGGAGAAAATGTGTTTGTTCGGGGGCGGAGTAGGGCTGTATGCTGGTAGTAATTAAGTATTTGTTATGGATAAGAGAGGAAAAGAGTTTTGTAGCAGATTGGTTGTTTGCAGATTATTACACTTCTCGTAAGGGGCGTACTCTGCTCAGGTAGGTAGGTAGGTAGGGATGGGGAAGGGGAAGGGGTGTTGCGTTGGGATGTGCGAGTGCGTTGATTTTTTTTTCATTTTCATCTTTCTTTCATTGAAATAAAACAGGAACGGGACCAGTTAAATCTAATTACAGTGTTAACTAAGTAATTTATAAGTACATTTATGTATATAAATTCTTTTTCTTTGATTTTTCTGATACCGTGGTACGCATGAAGTTATTTGTCAATTCATGATTGTAATTTGTTTGCTATGTTTGTACATATTGATGCTACTGAAAGAAAAGAATAATAAAAAAATTCAAACAAAACAAAAACAAAATTGAAGTGGGCCCCTATAAAGGTTTGAGGTGGGTGCCCAAAGAGGTAGGCCTATATTTGGTCACGTCACTCAAAATAGAAAAAAATAAAGATATTAAGCTTTAAGAATCAAGGGGGACGATGATGGAACCTAACAGCAATGCTTGTATTATAGTTCCTAGAAGATACAATTATAAGAATTAAACTTTTAAATTATTTTCAACAAAATTTTTGAGACACCCGGTATAGGAGAGAGAGAGACAGACAGACAGACAGAGAGACAGAGAGAGAGAGCGCGCACTATCTTGAGCTTGAGAGAAAAGGAGCTAGAGAGAGAGAGAGAGAGAGAGCCAGCCAATCAAGGTTAGAAGGGAACATATTTATTTAGTAACATTTCTTTTTTCTTTTTTTTTTGTTTAAAACTGAACAAACTTTGTGGCACCTTTAGCTATCATTCAACGAATTCCAGAGCTTAGTGCATTTCAAGGTAAAATTTTATTTGCAAATAATGTTCATTTTAATGGTATATGAATTAGATTGTCTTGGTGGATACTTGTGAATGGCGTTATTAAATTTGTAAAAAAACCTTCAAACTTAATTCAAACTTATTCTATGTTTATGCATAACTTGTCCGAGATGAAAATCATAGATTTTCGAGAGTTTATTTATTGTGACAGTGGTATAAATTGGTATGTGAGTGAAAACTTTTACTGCATAGGCGGATCCAGCGGGGCCGAAGCGGCCGCACCCCCCCCCCCCCTATTGGCGGAGGGAAAAAGAAAGAGGGAGGGGGAAGAAAAAAGAAAAGAAGAAAGAGAAAAAGAGGAAAAAGCAAAAAAATAAATAAATAAAACATAGCATGTAACTTTAACTCATGAAACTCTTGATTACCAGGCCTACAACGGGGGTTGGGGCTATGGCAAAATTTCCGCTTGCGCTTCACGCTTGCGTGTTTTTATTTTGAGAGTTATAAGAAGAATTACAAAGAAGTATAATTCATTTTATAGGGATTTTCCGCTCGCGCTTCGCGCTCGCATTTATAAGGGGGAGGTTAATAAGGTTATCATCAGTTTTAGAAGGAGTTCAATAATAAATAAGAGGCAAAATTGCTCTGCCTTCAGGTTATTATAAACCAAAATTTCCGCTAGCGCTTCGCGCTCGCAATTATCACTTCCTCAAAAAGGTTCACTATTTCCAAATTCGAACCCCCGATAGACCATGTTGGGTCAGGAACGATTGCCCCGGCTGTACATTGTCGGTATTCTTGCTTGATCCTTCATCATCCTTGGCAAATTTTGATATTATGCAATTGGCGCGCTCTCTGTATACCGACGATAAGTGATGATGGGGTCGTCCAGTTATTAGGTTACCCAGCCCTCCATCGAGTCCGCACTGGAATTTACATTTCATAGAAAATTTTGTCGGTCGCTCTCTTCGCCCTCGTAGAAACAGAATGGTTTCAGACGGCAAGCGAGGTGCCCAGATAGAGTCATATTTGGCAAATAGGTTATTGAATGTTATTTAGATATCTTTTAGGAGTGTATTTTTGATGACGAAATAACACTTCTGCCATGAAGAAGAGTGTATAATTTGCCTCGCTCGCTGTGCTCGCTGGTAATGTTATATAGATAAAGGATAGTTTCGCCTTTTTGGTATATAGACAATCGAATACATAATTTAGATATCCTATCTGTTTAAATGTATTTTGATGACAAAATAACACTCATTCTATGGAAAAGGGTGTATATATTTTCTCGCTCGCTGCGATCGCTCGTATAATATTCAAGTACGGGATCGTTTTGGAATAACAGAAGAACTGGGCAAGCGAGGTGACCAAATATATAATATAGATATACCTTTCGGCCCATTGTATATTTTTATGAAGAATAATTATCTCAACCATGAAAAGGAGTATATATCCTCGCTCACTTCGATCGCTCGTATAATATTCATATACAGGATAGTTCTTGAAAGCGAATGAATTCGGCAAGCGAGATGACCGGATATTTGATTTAGATATCTAATACTGGCCTAAGTATAATTATTTTGACGAAAAAACATGAAAAAAGGGTGTTTATTATTCAGATACGGGATCGTTTGGAATAACTAAAGATTCGGGTAAGCGAGGTGAAAAAATATAGAATTTGAATACCTTTCGGCCCATCTTGTATCTTAATGAAGAATAATCACCTCAACCAGGAAAAAGAGTATCATATTTTTCCTCTCTCGCTCGTATTATATTTAGATACAGGATGGTCTTTGAAAGCGAATGAATTCGGCAAGAGAGGTGACAAAAATAATTTAGGTATCTCAAGGCCCATCGTATATTTTGATGAAGAATTATCACTTTTACCTTGATAAGGAGTATATATATATATATATATATAATTTTCTCGCTTGCAAGCGAGGTGACTATGATTTAGATCTCTTATTGACTATGATTTAGATATCTTATTGGTCCAAACGTATTTTGATGACGAAATAACAGGAAAAAGAATGTATATTTGTTTTCTCGCTTGTATGATATTTAGACGCAGGATGTTTGGGGAAAGCGAATCAATTCTGCAAGCGAAGTGACCAAATTTATGATTTGAATATCGTAGGCCCATCTGGTATTTTGATGAAGAATCATCACTTCTAAAACGAAAAGGAGATTCATTTCCTTGCTCGCTGCACTCGCGCACATGTAAAAGTCACCAAATCCGGTTGAAATTGTATAAAAATGTGTATAGGAGAGACGAAGGAAAATGTGATAAAGGCACACAATTGAAAGTGCCCCACGGGCTTTATACGATTTAAGTAGTAGACGTTGGTCGTCGGTAATCGATGGCAATGTTTGTCGGTAATCAGTGCCTCTCTCTCTCTCTCTCTCTCTCTCTCTCTCTATATATATATATATATATTTCCTCGCTTGCAAGCGAGGTGACTATGATTGATCTCTAATTGACTATGATTTAGATATCTTATTGGTCCAAACGTATTTTGATGACGAAATAACATGAAAAAGAATGTATATTTTTTTTCTCGCTTGTATGATATTTAGACACAGGATGTTTGGGGAAAGCGAATCAATTCTGCAAGCGAAGTGACCAAATTTATGATTTAAATATCGTAGGCCCATCTGGTATTTTGATGAAGAATCATCACTTCTAAAAAGAAAAGGAGATTCATTTCCTTGCTCGCTGCGCTCGCGCACATGTAAAAGTCAACAAATCTGGTTGAAATTGTATAAAAATGTGTATAGGAGAGACGAAGGAAAATGTGATAAAGGCACACAATTGAAAGTGCCCCACGGGCTTTATACGGTTTAAGTAGTAGACGTTGGTCGTCGGTAATCGATGGCAATGTTTGTCGGTAATCAGTGCCTCTACCCCCCCCCCCCCTCCCCATTGAAAAAGGTCTAGCGACGCCCCTGGGAAGTGCAACCATAACATATATTGACTAAACTTAGTAATGCTCCCATTTCTAAACATTGATAATGCCCCTGATTCACGGAACTATAACGGTAAATTTTCCAATGTTCTTCCTTCCTTGCCCGGGGGGCATGCTGGCAGTGTTGATCGACGCCCCTGGTGTAGACGAATGTTCTTCCGAAAACTTCGTTCGACCCCATCAAATAAAATTCTTTATTTGATACTTGTACCTGTAAAAATTGTTTAATAAAGATATTTTTTTCAAAAACTCATTCTCTGTGATCACTTCGTTTATGGCCTCTGAATTGCAGATGACTATCATTTTATTTCCAACCTCATATATTTATCTTCTTCTTTATGTGCCGTGCCAGAGTCTGACGTTGGCGGTTTTGAAAACGCCCCTCCCCCCCCCCCCCCATCGGAGAATGCTGGATCCGCCCCTGTACTGTACATTATAGGGACAACTATTTTCTTTTGAAGTAAATAATGTCGATGGATTTATTATTAGATTCTCTCATATTTCACTTTACCAAATTTTATTTGTTTTATGTCCATGATTAATTAAGATCTACGTGTTTGCATGTTTATATCCCCCTTGTATTGTTAAAACTTTTGCAGATAACGCACAACAAATGCACATTAAATCAAAATGTCACAATAAAATTGATAATAGGTGCTTATCGGCCCCTTCAATGATCCGAAAGAGTCGGAGCCTAATGCCATTACCGTAATGATTTCCGCGCGTGCTGCTTTTCGTCTAGTAAATTTATTGTATGTATATATGTAGTAATTAGTAAAATTTGCTTTAGCTACCTAAATGTATACATGTAATCTACTTGTATAAGGATCACTTGTCTGTAATGGGCATTTTTTTCAATTTTCCCTGAATGTAGTTTTCTCATTGGATAAAGATCACGTGCCTATAAAGACCACTTTTTCTCCCTATGTTCACACTATTATCCAAGGGGAGGACAATACCCACTGCCTCGGAGAATTCTCCTCCAATCTGATAGTCTGAATGGTCCCGGAGAACTCTCTCCCCTCTCCCTCGATAGTTTAAGGGTTCGGAGACAAAAATCATGCCTCAGGGCGTAATTGATGGTGTGCAGCTGTTTTCATGGAATGTGCGGATGCGCGAAATGTGATGGCCTGCTCACCGCACACTTTTTGCAACGATTGTCTTAGTTCAGATTCTGAACGATTTTATTATATGAGCAATCTCCCGAAGAGCGCGATATCCCCCACCGCTGCCAGGCCGAGAGATGGCGTGAACCCGAATTGTACGGACGAGGAAAATTGTAAATTGATATTTTTCTTGTATTACATGTAGTAGTAGTATTATTACTACTGGTATTGCTTCTAGTGGCTTTTCCATAAGGCCTGCAGCAATTACAGTAAGTGACAATTACATGTACAATAATAAGAAAAAAATAGCAATCGTACAACTACAAACTGCATAGAAGATATGTGTTTTGAAGGCTTTTCTGAAGGTAATAACAGCTAAAGACTGTCTTATTTTGAGTGTTAGATTGTTCTAGTTCATACACCTGTAATTCTGGAATTTCCAACCAAATACCCATTCTCATTTATTATTTCTACAGGTGGTGGTTTGGGGGGCACACGTAGAGGAGGACCAGACATCAACTCCCGTCATTCAGGCAGAGATGATCCTTCTGGAAACAGGTGAGATAGGCGATTCCACAGGAAATGTTCGCTTTCCCAAATTACTGAATTGCAATGGAATTCCACAGATACGAGAAGTAAAGGAAAGAGAGGTTAGCTGGACTTGGCTGCTGATATGCTCTTTAAATTGATGAGAGTGGCAACTGACAGTAGGCATTTTTAAGAAAAAATGCATGCTTGACTATCTCTACATAGTCTTGGACATTTGCCTCAACATGTTCCTGTATTAGACCTTACTGGCATATTCAAAGCTTACAACTTTTTTTACATTAACCCCCCAAAAAGGCATATTATTATTCTACTATCTTCAATCTCATGGTTAAGTTCTGTTTCATATCTTTTTCATTTATATGATTAGACACCATACCAGTAAAAATGCTAGTTTTCTGTATTTGGATATAAGATAAGGTCATTTCATATCAACCTTTTTTTTTTCCTTCAGGGATAGAGATCGTGACCGAGATGATGATGACAGGGATCGTCGTGAAAGAGATGATGTGGACCGAGACCGCGAGAGAGATAGAGATCGTGAGAGGAGACGCGAGCGGGACAGAGACAGGGACCGTGACCGACGTGATAGAGATCGTGACCGCGACAGGGATCGTGAGCGCAGGAGGAGAGGCGAGAACGAAGAATGGGAGAAAGATCCTGACAGGGAACGTGACAGGGACCGTGATCGCGAGCGTGATCGTAGCCGGCGCGACAGAGACAGGGGCGATCGTGACCGTGACCGCAGTAGGCGTGATCGGGACAGGGGCGATCGTGATCGCGATAGGGATCGAGACAGAGACAGGGATCGTGATCGAGACCGCGAGAGAAGAAGGGATCGCGATCGGGACCGGGGTCAGGAGGAGGCGAGCAGGGATGAGGGACGGGATGAAACCAGGGAGGGGCAATTTGAGGGTGATGATGGTAGGAAGGGTGAGTATGGGGATGAGAGGGTGCAGGAAGGGGAGGGATACAACAGGGAGGAGGAGGAACAGAGTGGGTATGGAGGGGCAGGAGAGGGATATGGGGACCAGGGGAATCAGTACGGGGATCAGACGCAGGGAATGGATTACGGGGCTGAAGATTACAGTGCTAAGCTCAAGGAGTTCCGTGGGATGGAAGGTGGGGGTAACGACACACAGGATGAAGATCAAACCAACGGTCTTGAACAGCAAGAAGATGATGAGGCTTTTTAAGCTTTCTCACAACTTGTATAAACTGCTTCATCCTGAGTTTACATACATGTATGCCTATCACAATAATAATTTTTAAATTTCATAGCATAGTTGAGAGGACGATCACATTTCATAAAAATGAAAGGCTAGTGCTTGTGCCAACTGCATTGTATTTTAGGTTATTGACACAGGTTTCTGTTCAAAGTGTTGGGTAAAAGTTCTTTGTCAAATATCAGTGCTGTGAACCATAATAGCATCAAGTCTGTTTTGTTTTTTTTTACTTGCATTTAAACTTAAAACCATTGGGCTTTTTTGGGGGGTGGGGGGGGGGGGGG